>RJWM01020129.1:0-37695 GCA_004363535.1 Dasyprocta punctata
TTTCCCCTCTGCTGCTTCTCCCTTTGCTCTTCCCCTTTTCTTCCTCCCCTTCCTCTTTCTCCTCCTACCTCCTCCTTTCTTCTTCCTTCTTCTCCTAACTCTTCTCCTTTTCCTCACTCTCCCCTTCTTCTCCTCTCCCTTCCTCTTCTTCCTCTTCTTTTCTCCTCCTCCTCCTTCTTCTCTCCTCCCCCTTCCATTCCATTCCCTTCTCCTTAGTTCCTTCCTTCCTCCCCCTCTTCTATTCCTCCTTTCTTTATTGGTTCATAATTTTTGGCTGATTAAAATCAGTTGTATTGGTCCATGTTTCCACTGTGGGTGCAACATGCCTGACATACATAGCTTAAAGAAGGAAATGGTTTGTATGGTTTATTTGGCTCAACGTTTCAGAGGACTCAGTCCATGGTCAGCTGGCTTCAAGGCAAAAACATTATGGCAGAAGGCTCTGGTGGACTAGAGTAGTTAGGAAGCAGAGTGAAAGGAGGGGCCTGCAAATAAGAATATACCCTTCCAAGTCACACCGCAGTGACTCACCTGCTCCAACCATCCCCCCTCCTGGCGTATTCATCTATGAGCTCTGCAATGGATGAATCTCCTGATAAGTATATCATGCCCATGATCCTTTCATCTTCCAAAGCCCCACCTTGGCCACATAAGACTTTTGGGGACATTTTGGATCTAATCATAGCAGCAGGTATTATGCATAGGCAATAGACTGTTGAATAATGTTGTGCCTGAGAAGTGGGCCCACCTTTTCTTCTGTTGGGCTCCTATTTGGCGGCTATCTCAATTGGATGAATCTGGTTGGGAGTGAGCTGTGTTCACTGGTCACCATGTATGCACTACAGTCTTCTTTCTTCCAGGACTGCCTTGCAGTGAGGTTGGAAGTAGATCTCTATAGTCACATTCTGCTTCCACTGTGGCTTTCCTTGTGAGCTTCCAATGGGTTTCTATTTTTTCTCCCCTCCCTTCCTGGTAGACTGCTTGAGACTGAAACCTGAGGCCTTCTAGCCTGGTGTTGCAGCTGAGGGAGTGGAGTCTTTCCCATTGTCCTTTTCCAGAGTCTGTCTCAGGCAGGTCCTGAATTGCTGGGGCTCAGGAGTGAATTCCAAGCGAACCCACTCCCTCTGCCTTGTTTTGTAAGGCAGGAAGTTTTCCCTTCCTTCACTGGTCTGGGTCCTGCCTAGTTCCTTTTACTTCTCAGGGTAGAGGACTGAGGCTCTACCTGTGCCCTGCGGACCACAGGGATGCCTGCCTCCCCAGGACTTTACCCCACTGAGAAGTGGGGTGCCATCTGGATAGGGTTCATGCCTTTCTTGCAGTGGAGGCCACTCCTGTCTCCTAAAGTGCTACCTCAAGGTCTCCCACCATATCCCCCACTTTGTCCTCAGCACATGGTGATGATTTTGCAGAAGAGCCTGTGAACTGGTAAAAACCCTGTTACTCCCAGGGCTTCTCAGCTCTCCTGTCCGTCCTCATGGAGCCATTGTAATTCCTCAGGAACTTCAGCTGAGGTCCCCTCACCTGCCGGGGGGCCCTCCGTCCTTGTCCCATGCCTCCCTGCGGTGACCAGTGCTTGGGTCTTTGGCTCTGTTGGCAGGTATTGATTTTTCTTTAATTTTTAGTTTTTTTAAACCTCAAGACCATAGCTCTCTAATAGGTTCAAGGAAATTATGATTTTTTTAAGATTATGTAACTTTTTCTTGTTGTTGAGAGAGGAGTGACCCTCTGCCTTGCTTCAGCATTCCTGAGTGGCAGCTGACGTCCTCCTTGTCGCTGTGCTTTTTAGGTATTATGTAATGGAAAGAACATGTTTTTAGGTCCATAGAACTTCCACATTTTCATGTTTTCCCAAATTATTTTCATTTCCTCTCTCCTTTTCCCTTTGATTCTTTTTCCTGAGTCTCCTCATTTCTCCCTCCTCCGAATGCCGGGTGTGCCCTGTCCTTTTTTCTCCCAGTCCTTTCATCTGTGCAGTTTTCTTAATACCAGCAGCTCTTCCCTTTGAGTTCATTTTCTTTCAATTTTTTTACATACTTCTCCTGTTTTTTATTTCTCCTTATTCCTCATATTCTTGATGTTGTACAGAGAGGAAGAATGTATTAGTGAGAGTGAAAAAAACTTAATAGGAATTTTTAGTAGACATTTAAGGTTGTGCTTTTGTCTTTAATTTAAAATATCTCTAACTATTGAGTACCAAATACATCTCTAGATAACTTCATGGATTTCAGTGATTCCAAGCACCAGCCACCTCCGCTTAGCTCTGCTGTTTTTGGGCCTTGTATTCCCAGAAGGCTCTGGGCCTCGCTACTTGGAATTTCACTGGCTACTTCAGGTCTTGAGCATCTGGAACAATGGCGGGCATCTTCCTCTAGGTTTCTGCTTGTACCGTCATCCCGGGCACGGTGTCAAGGTCTTCACTGTTGTTATCATCTCATCGCACTCACATCCCTCGGCACAGAAACTCTGTCTGTCCCGTCCTTCGGATCTGCCCATCATCTCAGCTCTGGACTGCACCGCTGTCTCTTGTTTAGTAGATACAGCCCCGGAGCTCCTGCTGGCCGATCCTTCCGCCTCTCAAGCTCCATCTGCAGAGGCATTTGCCAGCCTTGGCCTCTGTCTTTGTAGCAGCCCCTTGAGCAGGTGAATAACACCACGCAGAGATGACTTACCACGAGTTCAGGTGACTTCTGATGTCAACAGTTATGGAAGTCATGAAAATCGAAACACAATGTGCTTTCCAAAAGGGAAGCCTCCGTTGTATGGTGATTAGCAATGATGCTCCTCATCAGAAGTTTCCTGTCATCACCCAGAAAAAACTTCTAAACCCATCTTTCTTTTTTATTAGCCATGGTTTCTGACATCTCCGCCTCTGCCTGTCTGAGGCACTCTCCACACTGCCACTGTTGCCGTGTTTGGAACTGAAGTCTGTGGGGCTTGGCTGTGCTGGGAGCCCTGTGCCCACACCCAGGCCACTCGTGTGCAGAGTAGACGTGGCACTCAGGACCTCCCATCCTCTCATGACTCCTTCCCGGGGCCACGCCACACCCTGCACCCCTGCACGAAACCCCTGGAAGCCTCCTGCTTTCTATCTTGGCTTTCTAATACATAGAATGTTCATTAAAAGTCAGCAGAGAAGGCCCTTTTCCCCTTGCCAGGTCTCGTTTTATATCTTTATGATCAGAAGCACTTAAGGAGCAAATGCATAAAATGATTATTCAGGATAGTTTCTTATTCTGCATTCAAAACAAAGCAAGTACCTTGTGAAATGGGGTTGTTTGGGGGCAGTAATGTTCATATTGTAGCATTTCATTAAATCCTTTTCATTTATGTGCTTCACTCTGTGAAGTTTACTGACAGTTGATTTAAAATATGTATTACTTTAGTGGAGAAGCATACATAAAATTACTAAATCAAATTTGCCATGAACATCAACTCAAAAACATTCACCACGTGGACAGTCACCAAGCGCAGAAGGCCGCCCCCCGCCGGTGCCTTCTCCTCTGAGCCTGCTCAGTGACTCGCTCTTCTTGCAGTGAGGTTCCCACTGGAACCCTCTCGTGTTAGTGGTGGCTTCTTCATGTATCAGAGAGATGGAGGAGAGTGAATTTTACAGAAAAAGAAGTGTCAGAAACTTCCCTTTTGAAAAGGTACAGGAAAATCAAAAGTGTGTTTTATCACAAAAATAATCCACACGCCTCTGTCTTTTTCTGTGTCTTGCCTGAGACTGCACTTTACTCCTGATCAGAGTCCTTGGAAATATTTGGTTCTGTCAAAAGGGGGGAGCCGGCGTCCACACACTGACAGATCGCGGATGGCCTTGTACCCCTGGGTTTCAGCCCATGGTTGGCTGCTCCAGGGCAGGGGTAGGAAGTCAGAGGAGCATGGTGGAGGAAAACGTGGCAGCCTATGGCAGCCGGGAGGCCGAGCGAAGGGGGAGCCCCGGGCAAGGCCGCAGCCTTCCAGGTCCCATCTCGGAGGGCGCCTCCAGCCAGGCCCCACCTGCTAACAGCACAGCCAGTCGTGAACTCACCTGCGAGCACCCCACGATCCAGTCACCTCCCGTCTGCAGCAGACTCTGGGGACATTTGAGATCTAAAACCCAACAGGGAGTCACAATACCCAGTAGTTCCTGTCAAGGAAGGAGAGGCGATCCTAGGAAGGAGAGCTGGGCAATTAGAACAATGCACTGGGCAACACCCGCGTTCAGTGGTGCGTTAAGAAAAGCCTGCAAGGGGGAGGTCAGAGAAGTAGCAGGAAACCGGAAGAGACTGGACACAGGAAGCGGGGAAAGGTTTCAAGGGCTTCAGTATGGCCAAATACAGCGAGGGAAGAACTAGAAGGTCCCTGAAATGCGTTTGTGGGTGTGCGGGAGTGGTGTAGGGGTATACAGGGCATGGAAAGCCGTGTGCTTGGGTCACCAGGAGGGAGAAGGCTGTGAGAGCCAGTTTGGTTGACTGGAAGTGGTGGGGAATGCGGTCCCCTCACCAATGATCTCGGTGTCCTCTTGTTATAGGAACGACAAGTAGCAAGATGGCAAAGAAAGGGGCTTTGGCATCTGTGATAGTTAGCTGTGTCAACTTGAGTAAGAAATAACCAACTCAATTGGCTCAGCGTAGTTCCAGGTGTTAACAACTCACCTGGGGGAGGGTCACGGGTGGAATGGTGTAGAAGGGCGACTATAGAAAGCCCATCCAGACCTTGCTGCCATCCAGAAAAGTCCGTGTTTGTAATCCCATGGAAAATGTGTTGGAATTCTGGTAAATTAATTCCGGTCTACCACTTCCAGTACAATGGCATGGCGAGAACAAAGACACTAAGACATTTTTGTTGTTTTAGGGAGCCAAGGGGGTCCTAAACCCAGCTAGAATGATTGCTAACCAGGCCTCAACCCAGGATGGAGCCTGGGTTTACTAATTCATGAAGACAGGGGTGGCTCGGGCATGCGTGGCTGTGAGAACGGCGGGAAGTACGTGAGCGCCGTGAACTGGGCTAGCTGGGAGGCCTGAAGTCACCGCTGCAATACGCAGAGAGAGGCATTTGCAGAAAGAGTGATCTGCATAACACAATTTGAGGCAGTATCTAATGTTTTGCGGTCAGTACTTTGGCTTTGCTGTGTGATTTTTTATGCCCTGAGATGTCACGGCTTCTTTCTGGAGGCTCAGTCTCAGCAGACGGGTGGCTGTACGCGGCCTCGCTCACACGTATTTTTGGGAGCCGTAGGTGGGGCTTTACTGACCTGTTGCCTTGCTTCAAAGACTACACAGTTAGGGGGCTGGGGGTTTAGCTCAGTGGCACAAGCACCTGCTTGGCAAGCATGAGGTTGTAAGTTCGATCCCCAGTACCAAGAAAAAAAAAAAAAGAGAGAAGAAAAAAAGACTACACAACTGGCACCTTGGCTGGGCCCATTTGCATTGCCTAAAGCCAATTGAGGGGATAAAGACAAAACTTAGCCAGCACTGCACACATCAACACGGAAACAGGGCGAAGGTTAGCCAAAATGGGGACGATTACTCCAGGTGTCCTCCGCAGGAAGCAAAGAAGGAAGGCCACTTCTGTTCCTGGGAGGCGCTCCAGTCTGCCTTCCCCATGTTGTTTTAGTTTGCTCGTTTTCTTTGGTGTAGAACACCATCGTACACGTGTACCATAGCATTTATCCTGCCATGGACGGTCGTCGGTGTGAGGCTATTAAAAGTAGGACTGGTGTTAACTTTGCTGAACATGTCTTTTGGTAAACGTATGTCCCTGTGCTAAGGGGGAATGCACACGGATTTCTAGGCCACAGGACAATGCATGGACCGTGAACTTAGCAGGCACTATCAATTTCCAGAGTGGTCACATCAGCTCACACCGATACCAGTAGAATACAGGTGCTCCCGTTTCTCCACATGCTCCTCCTCAGCACTCGGAGGACCTGTTTCCTCAGATAGCCACGATGGGGTGGGGGGGCAGGGCATTGTGTTCCCTGATGACTTGTGAAGTTAATCACTTTTTCCTGTTTTTGTTGGCCATTTTTATAACCTCTTTGAAGTTTCGATTGAAAGTATTTTGCCTGCTGTTCTATTCAGTTATCTGCCTGTTGTCTTATAGACTCCCCTAACCTCCTGTGACTTAGGGAATATACTTGATAGCTAAGCAAAACGTGCCAAAGAACAACAGCAGAGAGGCCGTATGGCTGAGACCTCACTGGGGAAGCAAAGGCTCGCTGTGTGGAGCCTTAAATCCAACTCCAACCACAATGGCAAGCCCTGCTCCTTTGCCAGCAAGTGGCGGAAGCTCCAGCGAACTGTTACCGGCTCTGTGAGATGCCCTGTTGCTTTCTGAGGAAGCACCCCAATGTGATGGGAAAAGTTTGGGGGAAGTGGGTGGTTGGGAGGGAATAAAACAGTCATATTTATTGCTAGGAAACCTGAGAGACTTAGAATGCACATATCCAGAAAGAGAATATAGGATTATTTAAATCTCAGCGTTATTTTTAGAAAATGCCACTGTTGAAGAAAACAAACAGCACGATTTAAGTTTTACAGTAATGAATCCACCCATGTTGTTTGCAATTTACTAATTATCTTTTTCCATCAGAGTTGAATTGTTCCCTAATGAATGACTTGCCATCTTCAAGTATGGATTAATTACATTAAAAAGTTCATAATCCCCTGATTCCTTTGTGTAGACTGGTTTAGATACACAGACTCCAGTTACATATTCTGGGTGGGGCACCCCAAAAATCTAATAAGGACATTGTTCGTGGAACTATTACACAATCCGTGCTAATTCTGGGAGGAGATGGAGGAAAGAATGACAAACCCAAGGGATAAAAAACAAATCCTCTGCATTTACGTGTTTACTCTTGTGATCTTTAGTCTGAAAGGCAGAAGGGAGGAAAGAGAGAAGGGGGAAGGGAAGGGAGAAGAATGGGGGAGGGTTAAGGAGGTAGCAGCACCCCGTATTCATGGTATTAAAGCAGCAGGAGGAGCATCAGGTCGGTGCTATGCTGAAACAGCACCCTGTGGAGGGTCTGAGCGCAGGCCAAGCCGGGAGGCCAAGCCGGGAGGCAAGGTGCTAATCTGGGTGGGGTGGGGGCAACACAAGAAATGGGGAGACTGAAACAGCTGCTTACCCTGCTGAAGGGATGAAGCTCACAGAAATGTCCAGCTCACTGGTGCTGGCCATGTCTGATCCCAGCTGACTGCCTCTTCTGAAATGTAGATATTCGCTCTGCTGTAGATTTGCTCTTGTTTGGTTTCTAAGATCTTATCTGAGACAGGCTGCTGTGTTCATTTCTGCATTTGTTTTTCTTCTGGAAGCAACTGAGTTGTATCCCAATCCTCAGCAAAACAAGTTGACGTTTTCCTTCTAGATTCTACTGCCTCTGCACAATCATACATGTGGATTTTTGTGTTTGGCTGGGATTAAACCCTGAGTGAGGCTATCCAGTATTTTAAGTTAGAAATCACCTGTCATGGATGCTGAATGGCAAAAGGTCAGAGACAGTGTCCAAGACCGGGTGAAATCGTTATTTAATAGTCATGAGACGCACTGTTAATTCTTGACTAGCGTTTCTCTTCTGCCTTAAGATGTTTATTTTGATTATTTATTCATGTTACTTTTTTATTAGTACATGTTTACAATGCATAGTGGTTTACAGTCCCCATGGGGAGTTGATGTGTGTGCAGATAACAGCTTAATCCTGTTTAACCCCCTTTTTCTCTCTTCCTCCATCCCTAAATCCCCTTCTCATCTTGCCATTGACTGATACTTCTTAGATCACCAATGTAAACATTTTAGATAATCAATGTCTGTGGAAATGTGTAAAATGGATATTTTATTTCCATGCTTAAATCACTGGCATACAGATTCATTAGTACCAATATTTATTGCCATATAGATTAAAATCAAGTTTTTTTGTTTCCCTTTCCCTAATGGATTCCAAAGAATGCAAGTGGTCTTGTCCCCCTCTACCCTTGCAAACTGAAGGACCAACTTCCAAATACGTGCACAGGGGCAGAAATAATAGCAGCACATGAAATTTATTACAGTTACACACCGGTCACTGCAGATGGCACTCTCTAGGTCGCAGGCACGGTGAGAGAACTTTACGAGGTGCCCTGCGGCCCCTTCACAACTTACGAGGGGGGTGGCCCTGGGCATCGCCTCCCCTTCTCCCTCCTCATCAGTGCATCGGTGCAGCCTTACACTCCTGGAGCTTGGCCTCCCCTCAGGAAGAGGGAGAACCTCAAATTAAAATAGCAGTTTCCAAAAACTTAATGCAATAGGAGGCTTGAAACAGAAATTAAGATGTGTGGGTCACTGAGGACCGAGACCCTTCTCACGCTGCCAAGTCCCTGGACTGGTGCGTGTGCTTGCTAGGGACAGGCTTGCCCCTTCATTCCTGGCAGACCGTCGGCTCACTTCCCACAGTCCTTTCGTGGGCGCTGGACAGCAGGCTCGGTGCCTGTGGGAAGATGGTCTTGCACGTCGCGTGTTCCTGAAAGTCGGATTTTAGCTCGGGCGTGACAAAGGGCAAGAAAACTCCTTTTTGTATCAAGAGTGCACCATTATCTTGATGTTTAGACTCTCACACTCTAGAGCTAAACCTTTGACATTTTTGAGTCATCTGGGAGAAAACCAAAAGTTAATGGAACTTGTTAAAAGAAAGCAAAGTTTCCTTCCTTGTAACACTTCACTGTTATTTATTAATCGAGTCTTATTAAGTGTTAACTTGCAAAATTTCAGTCCAGTGTATTAATGCAAAGGGAGCAGAGAAGTTGAATACTGCCCATTTAAACAGCTGGCGAACTTCTTTCTGTTGGAATTATTAACTGCACTATCAGCACAGCTGCTCTTTCACTACCCGCCTTTATCTTTACATGACCGACACATTTTTATTAGTTGGCTATTTTGAAAAACTCAGATTTGGGCTAAATTTACATTCTGTTAATTCAGCCTCCCTCTTTGAATGAGGCCTTGAACGAGTTGAGTCCATCACCTCGATTTCCGCATTCATAGAGACAATCACCCTCACCTGTCACCCCCCCGCCCCCCAGCCACTGCCATACCACTCTATGCATCCCCAAACACAGGAGCCACCTCCAGGGCGGCGTCCAGGCCTGCTGGGTGGTCAGGCCACCAGCGAGGCTCAGATGCTTGCATCTCAGTTTGGGCTCCTCAAGCAGATTCAGAGATGGCAGTTTGTGTAAAAGAGATTATGGGGACTCGCTCCTAGGAAACCTGGTGGGGGAGTGGGGAAGTGGGACTGGGGGTCATCCTGTGAAGTCCTCCAGAGAGTCTGCAGGAGGAGCCTCACCTCAGGCAGGCTATTTAAATGAGAGAGAGAGAGACAGAGACAGAGACAGAGAGAGAGACAGAGAGACAGAGAGACAGAGAGAGACAGAGGCAGAGAGAGAGTTGAACTCTCATTCCTGAAGGCGCCCATTCTTTGTGGTGAGTTCATTTCTCTCCTCTGCCTCTAGAATAGTATGTGTCCTGTATGAACTTTGGGAGAATTGAGAAAATCACCCCTCCAATCAAGGTCTGTGTTTCGAGGTTTGAAAGGAACCAAGTTGGGAAGGGTGCCTGGGGTCCGAACAAGGTGCAGAGGAGCAGTTGTAGTCTGTGTGCCCATTCCCATCAGTGGCCAGCTAAAGACTGTTTCCAGGGGAGATCCAACTTCCTCTGCCCTTAGGGCCCTCTACCAGCAGACTGGATGACTTCTGTCAACCCAGGGCAGAGGTCTGCAGAGGCCCTTGGTGCCAGCTGATGAAGCACAGTAGAAGCGGTGCTATGTGGGAACAGTAATGGAATCACAGGACGGGGTTGGTCACAGTTTCTAGAAGATCAAGATGAAGGCTGATGCGATGAGCTACAGCTCTTCCTTTTGTGGCTGGAAACTGGCCACATGCCTCCTGCCCTGTTATCCAGGTTCCCCTTTCCCCTGGCAGCCACTCTGAAGACCTGTGTCCACCGTCCTGGGGCCGGGACCTGATGCGGTGCCGCCCCTGGACTTGTCCATTGTGGTGAAACTGGGCAAAGACCAAGAGATGCCTGAGAGGGTTCCCAGAGTTCCAAAGGGTCTTTGTCCTGGCCCGTTAGGAAGCAGCGATTCTGCCTTCTCACTGTAATCAAACTCATTACCCTGGCAGTTTGGCAGCTCCTTGGCTTCTCTGTCTCCAGGCACTAACTCCACGTGGATTTCGTGGGTGCTGGAATGGGGACGTGAGAAGGAGGCGCGCAGTGGGAAACACTTCCCTGGCATTCCCTAAGTCCCTGAAAGCGGTGTTAGTCCGTTGTTTCCTCTGAATAGGATATTGTTTCTAATTTCCAGTCCTGACTAGGTTGAAAGGTGAGGCTCAGAATTAGGGGACTGGCCTTTTCTCCCATGGTGGCCTTTCTACCGCAGGTCAGTGAATGACAGGAAGGCTCTTCTGACGGATGCATGTACCACTCAACACGGGCACCGTCTCCCCAGCTGTCCGGGAACCGTTCTCACCAGTGCATTAGCATCAGCTCAGGGCCTTCGCCCCCGGATACTGGCTCCAAAGTCATAGAAGGACCAGAGCCTCTGTATGACCAGCTCCCTCTCACCCCTGCATCCTAACTGCTGCACCCCAATGTCCTTCCTGAGTCATGCACCCCTGTTTCCTACTAAGAACATCAGCCAGGTATTATAGCATCTTTAGGAAGTCATCATTCCCTCACAGGTGCTCGCCTCCTGATACATCACGCTGGGGATTAGGTTTCCACACACAAATTGTGGGGACACAACTCCAGACTGCAGCACCTCCTGGGCGTTTTCGCTTGACCCACTATTATGTATCTCTATTTGTGGGTTTAGTAACCAGCAGGGAAATAGGAGTGGAACTTGAGGGGCCCAAAAACACAGTCTGGATTCAATGTGGAGGTCTTGATTATCAACAGTCATGCTGTAGCACACTAAGGGTTGTTGTCATATTCAAGTCCAACAATGGATTCTCCTTGCCTTCTGATCAGCAAATGATCCCACTTCAGCAGCGTATCCGGAGAGTCTGCTTTCGAAGAGCACAAGTGGCCCCAGCTGTCTTAGACTGGATTCCCCAGAAGTAGGACTTGAGATAGCACCATATGGGAGTGATTTATTAGGAACGGTTTCTAGGAAAAAACAGTAAGGGAAGGAGGGACATCTGACAAGGAAGGGGGTGAGCCCAGAGTAGTGTGTGCTTTAAGAAAAGATTTAAAGTGTCATGGTTTGGATCGTAGTCACCCTGGACTCTTGTACTCGGAGCCATGTCTGTGGGAAGGTACGCTGCTTGTGGGGCTCCTCCCTGACTTGCTTGAGGAGCGGGGTCTGGTGGAGAGGAGCAGTTCACTGGGATGTGAGCTGGGATCTCTCTCTTCCCATTCCTCCCTTCTCTGTTTCCTGGACACTATTTTTTGTCTTCCACGCCTCCGCCATGTCCTTTGTGCATTTGAGGCAGTCAACCATGGACTGAGACTTCTGAAGCCGTAAGCCAAACTTTACTTCTCCTTTCAGTTCTGTGTGTCAGGTTTTGCGTCTCAGTTTTGGGAAAGTGACTAAGACAGAGAGGAATGAGCTTAGTCTCCCAGGGGACCTCAGAAAACAGCACAGGTCAGCTTCAGAGTGTGCTGATTAGGGGCAAAGCAGTTGGGCTATTATCCTGCCACAATCAGTCAGCGTTCAGGAACTGCACCTGAGGTGACCTGGTCCTGGCACTTCTGGCTGGCCGTGTGCACCAGTGCAGGCCCATCCTGGCGCCAGGGCGGCCCTGCCACGAGGACAGGCAGCTCCCGGCCCAGAGCACTGAGGTCACCCTGGGAGCTGGTGCTGCTGAGCCGTTGAAGGAGATGCTGGTGACAGGGCAGAGCACTGACCGGTCCTGCTGCTGTCCATTTATGAGTATTCATGAAAGATTCATCTGCAAGGAGGGCCTCTATGGTGAGCAGCATCCCCAGCCCTTTTATTTTTAATTTTTAGTTTTGATACATTTCTGTAGAACAGGAAGGACTTATCAGTTTCTCTTGTATTTTTTCCTCCACACTATTTATTTCATGACTGGCCTTGACTAACACAAATTTAGGCAGGAGTCAGTTTTTTGCCTTGGTGGTCAAATCGTGTCTCAGTGAGTACTCAACATGAAGCCATAGTACTCGTCTGGGGGACTGAGTCAGGTCCTCGGTGATGATAATGCTCCGGGAAGGAGGGGAAGGAGGAAGGGTCGGACCATTCTCTTGCTTAGGCCCACTCCTCTTGTCGAAGCAAGCTGGTCACTGACAGTTTGACAGACGCCTTTCTCCTTGAGATGCTTAGTTGTCATGCTGCAAACACAGCATTCAGATGATCTCTTTTGTTACGTGTAAACTGTTTGCAGAACAGAAGAAAGCCCCATGTGTCTTAAGTTGGAGCTTAGACGGCACACTTTCTTATGAGTGAACCCCAGGATGCTTCTGAAAATGTGAAAGGAAGAGGTTTGAGCCTGCGAGGCTGAATGAGGATCTGAGGTGTAAACAAGTCCTCAGTGCTGAGCGGAGTGTTCACCGTGGCCTCTGACCAGCACACTGCTCTGGGCACAGCTAAGTAAACAATGGCTGAGAGGTCAGTTACACCCTCATCCTCTTCTGCCTTGATAATTAAATGAGAATCGGGGCATGGATTCCAAATATCCTGTCTTCGCACTGGAGAAAGGTTTCATCCCTCGCCTGCTGAGTGAGTGGTCTCTTGGGTTGGAGCAGGACCATCTGCTACTTCTGTTTTGATTTTTACAGTTGAATGTACACCTACCTACCTAAATATAATCTATGCATGCATTTTTAATAAAATGACACTCTATATCTTTAATGGAAATTCGAAGGTGACAGATAAATGGTGAGTCACATGGTCAAAAGAGAGTTTTTCACTTGGTTTAGAGTTCTTTTTCTTGTTGGAAACTTGACTTTTTAATTTATTTATAAAGAAATATAATTAAACTGAAATGTTTTCTAGTTCAGAAATAGAAAATGGAAGACATCAATGATTACATTTTAGAAACAGTAGTTACCTCACGCTACTCCATCTTCTTCTGCTTGCTGCTCACCTGTCTGAGACTAACTCAAAGACAAACACACCAATACGCGGCCGGAGAAAAGCTATGTGGACAATTTACACTGCTGGCATATCCAGCTGAACATCTAAGATAGCCAGTTTGAACTTTTATTTTTTTCTTTCCCCACAAGTTTTCTAGTTTCATTGGCAGCATTTGGTTTTATAGTTTAACAACTCTGCATGGGAAAGCTAACCTTTTCAAAATAGCTTCTTCTCACTCTATTTGTGGGTTTTGCTAGCCTGGTCCTTTTCAGTGACTCTTTCTGATAGTTCTCAGAAATTCCCATGGACCAAGTAAACACGAGGTTATTCTTAGTATATTATATTAACAACTATTATCATGGGAGAAGAACAATTTTAATATTAATAAAAATAATTTCCATTCACTGCTGGAATAAATTAGTTTATTTTTAAAAGTTGGTTCACTGATTGGTATTTATAGAATGTTAATCTTTTTTTAAATAGGCAACTCTGCAAGGAGTCAGGAAGATTTTGGCATCCCTACTCGCCTTTCACAGTAAGAATCCAGAAACTATTCTGCACATCAGACGGAAACCCAGGCTCGGAAAACTGAATAACACCTCCCCGTCCTGATGCTCTGCTGTACTTTGCTGAGTCAAAGAACTGAAAGAGAATTAACAAATGGAACCTTCCAAAAGTTTGAGGTAGGGAAGCGTCTCCTCGCTTGTTTCTTTAGAGACCACAGTTCAGGTTACTCACCAAGGCTAAAAGCCCATGGTTGCTGGTGTCAAGAGTGCCAAGAATCTTCCGGGTACTAACCCCCTTGTTAGATGATTAGGATTAGAGCTGATATAAACTACGCCCTGCTCTGCATTTGGTTCAAATTAACATTGAGATTTCTTGACCCATTAAATTATTTTATAGTTAATAGGATTGTAGAGTTGGAAAGGCCCTTGGAAATGATCTAGTCCAAAATCCAAAGCACAGGGATGGAAACCCCACTTAGGCCCTCAGAGTTTTCGGTCATGGGATGAAGCACAAAGATCTCATGGCCACGGCTGGATGTGAAAACCTTCCGGGAGTTCACTAGACTTTCTGGAGAGGGTACTGGGACTGCAGAGTGCTAAGTAGTTCTGGAAAAAAAAAAGATAAAGGGTTTCTAGAGGAAGAAAGAACTTGGGGGAGGCCTCTGTTTCGTTTCTGAGCAAGCTTCTCGCTGTGCTGAATGACACCGTACCCAAGGAAGCCCATGTTCTGCTTCTTAGACAAATTCCTTGGCTCATAGCCATCACTGCAGGGCTTCTTAGACACCCAAAATGGGCAAAGAATACTTGCTTGAAAGAATATTTGCAATATTTGCCTTGAAAAGTCAAGGGTGGCAGGAGGTGAAGGAAAAGGGAGAGGTTGTGGAGGGAAAATGTGAGTGCAGATGTCAGAAATCAGGGGCAGATGCCACATGGAGACCAGTTCTGGCCTCCAAATACAGCAACGCTGCACCCCACCGCGGCGCCCGCACCCGCCAAGCCTGGGCAGCTCTCGGCTGCTCTTCCTGTCTGTTTGGTAGAGATTTTAAGCAGCTTCCAAACATCTTTGGGACTTCTCTGCTCATAATGCCTGCTTGAAAGGTATATTGTTATATTTACTAGGTATCTAAAGGCTAACATGTTCAAAACTAAACTTCAGGTCCTCTCGGAAACCTACTCTTCTCACTGTCTTTCTTGATAAGGAAGCAGCAGTTCCCTTCTTCGGGCTGTTTGGGCTAGGAATGTAGCACCTTTCACCTTTCAGCCTGCTCCTCTCATTGCTCATGTTCAGCTTATCACTGAATCACCTGACCCAGGCCTTGTGGTCATTTCCCCTGTTCCAGAATGCATAATTGGGACAGATATACTTAATACTTGGCAGAATCCTTACACTGATCCCTTAACCTGCAATGTGAGGGCCATTACAGTTGGAAAGACAAATGGAAACCACTAGAGTAAAATGGGAACCCAAAGGCAGTATCACCTTCCTGGAGGGATTGCAGAGATTGGTGCCACCATCAAGGACTTGAAGGAGGTAGGGGTGGTGGTCACCACTGTATCTCCATTTGATTCTCCCATTTGACTTGTGCAGAAGACAGATGGGTCTTGGAGAATGATGGTAGATTACTGTAAACTGAAGCAAGTGGTGACTCCAATTGCAGTTACTACACCAGTGAGGTTTCCTTGCTTACGCAGATTACACATCTCCTGATACTGGTCTGCAGCTGTTGATTTGGCAAATGCCTTCTTCTCCATACCTATGCATAGGGACCATTGGAAGCAATTTGCTTTCAGCTGGCAAGGCCGGCAGTACACCCTCACTGGCCTGCCTCAGGGTTCCATTGACTCTCCAGCCCTGTATCACAATTTAGTTCACAGGGATCTTGATCACTTTTCCCTCCCGTAAGTATCACACTGGTTCATTACACTGATGATGTTATGCTAATTGGGTCAAGTGAGCAGGAGGTAGCAACCACTCTAGATTTGTTAGTAAAGCATCTGAGAGCCAAAAGATGTGAAATAAACACAACAAAAATTCAAGGTCCTTCTGCCTCTGTGAAATTTCTAGGAGTCTGGTGGCTTGGGGCATGCAGAGATAATCCTACTAAGGTAAAAACGTAAGTCTTTGCATCCAGCTCCCTCTGCAACCAAAAACTCTAGGCCTCGTGGGCCTATTAGGACTTTGGAGACAACATGTTCGCCACATAAGTGTTTTACTCTGGCCCATTTACTGAGTGACTCGGAAAGCTGCTGGTTTTGAGTGGGTCCCAGAATGAGAAAAGGTTCTGCAACAGGTCCAGGCCACTGTACAGGCTGCTGTGCCATTGGAACCATATGGTCTAGCAGACCCAGTGGTACTTGAAGTGTCAGTAGCAGGTAGAGATGCTGTCTGGAGTCTCTGGCAGGCCCCCATAGGTGAACTTCATCAGAGGCGTTTAGGATTCTGGAGCAAGGCTCTGCCATCATCTGCAGACAGCTGCTGTCCCTTTGAAAAACACCTTTCGGCCTGGCAGTGGGCCTTAGTGGAACCTGAACGCTTGACCATAGGACGCCAGGTCATCGTGAAACCTGAGTTGCCTATCATGAGATGGGTGTTATCTGATTCACAGTGTCAGAAGGCTGGACATGCATAGCAAGAAACTATCATTAAATGAAAATGGTATACATATGTTCAAACCAGAGCAGGTCCAGAGGGCGCAAGTAAATTACCTGAGGAAGTTGCCCAGATGTGTATGGCTTCTATGCCTGCTGTACTGCCTTCTATCTCCTTGCATGCACCTATGCCCTTATGGGATGCACCATGTGATCAGCTGTCAGAGGGAGAGAAGGGCAGGGCTTGATGTATGGATAGTTCTACATGTTACAAAGGCACCACCCACAAGTGGACAGCTGCAGCATTACAGCCCCTTACCAGGACATCTCTGAAGGATAGTGGTGAAGGGAAATTGTCACAGTGGGCAGAACTTCGGATAGTGCACCTAGTAGTACATTTTGCCTAGGAGAAATGGCTAGATGTGTTACTGTATACTGACTCATGGGCTGTAGCCAGTGGTCTGGCCAGATGGTCAGGAACTTGGAAGAAACATAATTGGAAAATTGGTGACAAAGACTTTTGGGGAAGAGGTATGTGGATAGACCTCTCCATATGGGCAAATGATGTGAAAATATTTGTTTCCCATGTAAGTGCTCACCAAAAGGTGACCTCATCAGAAGAGGACTTTAACAATCAAGTGGATGAGATGACCCATTCTTCAGATAGTGCACAACCTCCTTCTTCAGCCAACCCTGTCATTGTCCAATGGGCCCATGAACAGAGCAGCCATGGTGGCAGGAATGGAGTTAAGCATGGGCTCAGCAACACGTGCTCCCACTTACCAGGGCTGACCTGGCTACAGCCACTGCTGGATGCCCAGTGTGCCAGCAGCAGACACCAACACTGAGCCCCTGAGGTGGCACCAATCTCTAGGGTGATCAACCTTGTGACCTAGTGTCAGGTTGATTATATCAGACCAACTCTGTCATGGAAAAGACAGCACTTTGTCCTTTGATACTTATTCTGGATATGGATTTGCCTTCCCTGCACGTAATGCTTCTGCCAAAACTACCATCCATTGATTCACAGAATGCCTTAACCATTGTCATGGAATTCCACATAACATTGCTAGGAACACATTCGATGGCCAAAGAAGCAAGACAATGGGCTATTGCTCATGTATTTCACTGGCCTTACCATGTTAGTCACCATCTAGAAGTGGCTGGATCGATAGAAAGGTGGAATGATCTTTTAAAGACACAGTTACAGCACCACCTAGGTGGCAATAACTTGCAGGACTGGGGCAAGAGTCTTCAAAAGGCTGTGTGTCCTTTGAATCAGCATCCACTATATGGTTCTGTGCTTCCCACAGCCAGGATTCACTGGTTCAGCAATCAAGAGGTGGAAGTGGGAATGGTACCTGTTATGGTTTATACATTGTGTCAACTTGAGAAGTCTACAAGCTTAATTAAGTAAGTCAGCAGCTCTACATCCTGGGGTGTAGAGCACAAGCAGTTACCTGTTCGTTGTGTCAGTTTGAGAAGGTCAGAAGTTTGGCTGAGAGACTCAGCAGGGAGCTAAGATTCTTACTTTGTAAACATCCTCATCTTGTGCAAAGCAAGGCAAGGAGATTTGTAAATGCTACATCCACCCCGTGTGTGATGGGGTGACCTGTGTACAATATAAGGGAGGAGAAGAGGCTTGCTCTGGCCCCTCTTTTACTCTGGCTGCTTTTGCTCGGCTGCTGCCTTGAAGTGTTGCCCCAGTGCCATGCCACCCTGCCTTGGAGCCAGCTGATTATGGACCGAAACCGTCAAAAACTGAGATAAACAAACCTTTCCTTCCTTCATTTTGGGTGTCAGGTGTTTTGTCTTAGCAAGGAGGGAAAAGTAACTAAGACAGTACCACTCACCATTATGCCCAGGAAATTTTTCACTTCCTGTTCCCAAGACCTTATATCCTCCTGGTTTAGAAGTCTTATTTCCTGAGGGAGAAAGGTTTGTACCCAGAAGCACAACAATGATACCACTGAACTGGAAGCTAAGACTTCGCCTTTGTCATTTTGGTCTCCTCATGTCTCTGAGGAAACAAGCTAAAAAGGAGTCACAGTGTTGTCAGGGGTGACTGACCCACCCTATCAAGGGGAAATTGGACTACTACTCCATAATGGAGGAAAGGAAGAATATACTTGGAGAGCAGAAGACTCCTGGGGTGCGTCTTGGAATCACCATACCCTGTTATTAAAGACAATGGGAAACTACAACAACTTAGTCCAGGCAGAATGATAAATGGTCCAGAGCCTTTAGGGATGGAGGTATGGGTCTCCCACCAGGGAAAGAACCGAGACCTGCTGAGGTGCTTGCTGAAGATGAAGGGAATGCAGAATGGGTAGTGGAAGAAGGCAGTTCTAAATACCAGATATGACCCTGTGATCAGCAAAGGAAACAGGGTTGTAATTCTACTATTTCTCTCCTGATATGATTCTAATGTAATATAATGTTGATAGATTTAATACTGGTTCTTAAGGATTGTTAAACCTATGTTAAAATGTTCGAGTTATGGAATGTTAATGGCAAGCATCACCCAAAGAAACTTGCCTTCTATTCTGGGGAGGTAATTAGTGTGTTCCCATTTGTATACAGGACAGTTATAACTTTATATGCTTGTCTTTGCACCGGGACACTGGTTTAAAGGAATGTATCTGGTTGTCAAGTTGACAAGGGGTGGATTGTGCTGGTTGATTGATTGTGTCAATTTGAATAAGAGAAGTGAAATTAAGTCAGCTCAGCAGTTCCACACTCTAGGGTGGGGCCCACCCTAGGATGGCTGGTTTGCCTGAATAGTACAAAGGGGAAATAAGAAAGGGTGGATCTGCTTCTGTTTCTTCAGATGAGCTCTGGCCTTCATCTTCGCTTGGACCATCATCACCTAGCTTCCAGTGCAGATGCTTTAGCTGCACTGGTGCAGATCCTTTGGCCTTCTGGTGTAGACTCTTCAGTCTTCCATCACAGACCCATCAGGCTCCTGATGGGAACTCCCACAGGACACCACAGTGAGTGCCAGACCTTGAACTGAATCCCTCACTCTCCCTTGTGCAGACGCCCTCTGCACATTTTCTCATTTGACTCTGTGGATGGCAATTGTAAGCCAATCTTATAATTTCTTACACATTTTTTTTTACCTGTGTTGCATCTGTCTTAGTTTGCTAATTTCTTAAGGTGGAAGTTGAGATGACTGATTTGAGGCCTGTCTTTTGTAACATAGGTGTTTAGAGCTGTAAATGTCACTCTGCTCCTCTGGTGGCATCTCACAAATAGTACGGCATGTTGTGTTTTCTAAGTTCGGAGGACAAACCCCTTGCTGAAGTGAAGAGTTTCCTGCCATTTCTCCATGTCCCTATGCAAGATCTATACTAAACAGTGAGATGATTTTAGCCAGCATAGAAGTTCCAGAACTCAGATCCTCTGACTGCTCTGACTGCCTGAACCATCTATTGAATGTCTTACTGTGGACAGGTGGCTTTTCTAGGGTAAGAAATGCTTGCTGTTTCCAAGTTTCTAGAATCCAGTCTCATTGTAGAACTAGGAATAAGTGAGGTGATCCTCCAGTTATTTCAAATCTTTGTCATCTTTTCTCCTCCGATATTCCTCCTAGATCGTTGGTGGAGATGGCGTTTATGTCAACAAGTTCTTTTGGCATTTTACTTCCAGTGCCACGATTTTCCCCATCCTTCCTGTCGTCGCAGTCAAGCATGCTTGCCGAAATCCTCCCTGACATCCTCCACCAAGCCAAGGTCTTTTCACTGCCCAGGCCATTTTCAGCAGTAGGATTCTTATCTTGTCATCCCTATTTCCTGTAAAAGGGAGAGGTTGAAGTTATCACATACTGGAAGGTTGAAAAGTGGTGCATCCTAATCCTGATAGTAAATAAGCAATATTTTGCTACATTAGGGTGAAAATATTCATTGAAGTATAAATTCTAGTCACTCGGCACAGAAATACCAATGGTGAGGCTAGCACTCACAAGAGGACACATCCCTAAAGCCTGTAGGGAGTCATAAACCTGCGCCTAAGTAGTGGTGGTGAGAGATTATTCCAAATGCTACTCACATCTAGACCTTATTTGTGTTTGAACATGGAAATCATTACTATCTCATACTGATTTTTGGCTTTGGGCATAAATGTGAGAATGCTTACATTTCTAGAAGGTTTAAATAATACTGTATGAGAAATTAGGGGCGACTTAATTAGGATATTTAGTATGAAAATTTCAGCGGGTTAGACATTTTATAGACTGGCACTACTGAAAAATAATTATCAAATTCTGCAGAAGTGTACTGCTTCATCTACTACTTCTCTTACAGTTCTCTAGGGATTTCATATTATTTTGCATCTTCAGTAGGTCTAATAGAGTAAACAGCTTGATATCCTAACATCAACTTCAACATACCATCTATTACTTAATACTCTTAAAATGAGAATTAAAAATTCCCATCCTTAATAGTTGGCTTTAGCAGGGGCTTTCACAGACATCTAAAATACCTTCCCTTTCCAGCAACTGCCAGTTACACGATGGGATTTCTAGCCCTGTTCTAACAGAGCGGGGGAGGCTGAGTTTCATTCTTGCTTTATCCTAATGTTAATCCTAAAGGGACAAACGAGCTCTTCAGTGAGACGAATGTGTGCTGTGTACAGCTGTGAAGGTTTTCACACATCAGGAGGAACCAGCAGCATGTACTGCTGAACGGAGAAAGACATGGTTTCTGTGAAGTGAAGCTTAGGGAAACACACCCAACATTTGTGCAGAAAGCTGAGGGAACACAGGCCTTGGGGTTCCAAATGCACACCATTTGGAGGTATTATGATGCACAATTTGTCCATGCTGACAAAATGCTGAATTCTTTTGCATCTGTGAATTCATGACCTCAAACAGATGAGAGGTAAATGTGGCTGTGTTGACAAATGGAATGGCTTGGTTGTAAAATTCTGATAGAAACAAAGGAAGCTTTCGAAAAGAAAAAAAATTGTCGTGAAATAAATTCATGGCAATTCAATCTATCAATCACAAGGATAACCTTATTCTCTCAAAGACTGAAGGCTACAGTATTAATTATTTCAGTAAGTAAGTGGTGAAGAGATTTAGGAGTAGAATTTTAGGGTTAAAGAAAATGCATAGTAAGGTAGGAAGAGTGATCCAACCTCAGAAGAGAAAAGCTTTAGGTAAGACCTCCATGACCCGCAAAGCCAGGAGCCAGTGTCTCAGGCGACCTTACCATGTAGCCTGGCTTTCAGGAAGCCTCAAAATAAATGAATAAATAAATAAAAATAAAGAAGCCTCTTCCTTCCTCTTCCACCTTCCCCACCTCTGAGAATACAGGAAACCAGAACCCTGCTCCCCAGAGGCAAGCTGCTGAAAGATGTGTGTCCTGCTAGGTTTTTGTAGGCAAAAAAATAATCCTAGGAAATTCATTTAATAAATGCTCATTAATGTGATCATAGAAATGGGAGTGAATTATAAACTGTAGAAAACAGCTAATAAATAATACATAATTTGTATTTATATATTATATATTATATATTTAGAATTAGATATATTTCAGTTGTTTCTAGTTTCATTTAGTTTACTCATTTCATATGTGTATGAAGTGTTCACACACAAACATATACATATTAAATTTTTTCTTTTAGCTCATTCTGTCTTTCCCTATAAAAAGACACACAGAGACTGAAGTGGATCTTGCCTCAATAATCTTAGATTTTCTGTTTAATTTATGACACCATATTTACCCAAAACAATTAATAACAGAGATGAATGGAAATTTCATAGCTTCTACTCTATTTTAAAGTAATTACAGCATAGTCCTTAATTCCAATTATGTAAATATCTAGACTATGTTTCCAAACTTTAGTGTGGAGATATCGCCAGAGAGCTTTGTAAAGGTAAAGCTCCTAATTTGGGTCGCCTGAGAGTTGGTATCTCTGACAAGTTCCCCAAATATGCAGAGCAGAAAATCTGACGACCACACTTGAGGAAGCCAAGATTTAGGATGCTTAGGACAACCCAGGATATTAATTAACAATTAGATGACTTGTGGGATGAAAAATGAATAGAAAGAAAAGGAATAATGAAGCAAGAAGAGGATCAAAGAATGGAAAGTACAAATGGTAGGACTGAAGGCCGAGTTGTGTGGGAGGAACTCAAGTATTCGTTGCACCTCCTAGCAAAGGGTGAGCATCTCTGAGCTTGATCCCAAGGCAAGTTCATGGCCTCGCTCACAGCACCACGCTGTGGATGCACTCACATTGCTTTCTGTGGCTTTCTGCCTCGACACTCCACAGTACAGGGATGCATCTTTGGAAATGATATTTATAAAACAGCCTGCAACCTGCACAGGAGGGAAGAAGCTCCCATCTCTCAGCAACTTTTCTCCTGGACCCTGATGTTATGTACCCTTGTGATGTATTAAGGATAAATCTTTGCAATACAAAAATTTGTGATGAAGTCCTAAACTGTGCAACTGTTTATGATGCAACTGATGTATAATTGAATAAAAATCAAAGTGATTGGAGAAAAATCTTGTGTTAGAAAGCAGGACCAAGAGGTGCCAAGGAAGCTCTGTGGGCCTTCTTGCAAGGAGTGCAGAAGGCTCGTGCCTCAGTCTGGGGTTTCAGCCTCTCCTTGATGCAAGGACCAGCAGCACTTCTGTCTCCCACAGAGTCAGAGAGGGAGACAGAGCGAGCAGGACTGGCTCGGAGGAGCCTCTGCTGTCTCACAGCTCTTGAAGGTACCCATGCAGTCATGAGGGGACATCTGTGCACTGGGAGGCAGATGACAGCCAGCACACTGCAGACGGTAGTGGAGAAGAACTAGAAAGAGGTCAAAATTCAGCAGTCCCGGAGCTCCCGATCTCTGCGCTGTGGCTTTCTGCATTCGGTTGGCGTGGAGTCCGAGTCGGGATGGCAGAAAGGCTGAGCGCCATTCGTAGGTGTTATTAAACAGCTGCCCTGGCGTGTGACGGGCTCAGAGGAGCAGGTTTTAATTATAAGGTTTCACCTCTAATTTAGAACTGCTTAAATTTAACATATAAAACATGAGTTTCAAAACCAAAATTAAAATAGATCCTGCTAAAAGGAGTTAATTGAGAAATTAGCAAAACACCTTCAATCCCACCTTGGGGAGAAAAAAAGTAAATCCTCACAATTAACTATATTAATAAATCCTTAGTTGTGAGGTCATAGTGCTTGCATAAAGGGATCCAGAATCCTCCAAGCTCTCTGTGTTAAAAATAATAGCTGCAGTCTATTTTGCCACCAGTATGTGGGTGGTTGGAGGAAATGGAAAAAATAAAAATTCACAATGCCTAATGATTTATTAATGAGTTTCATCTTCTCTCTGGAATGGGGACCACTAATTACATGTGTGTCTAATCACTCACTGGTGGATGGAATGTTTGTAGCCATCAGCTCAAGAGACAGACACACTTCATTATCTGTAAAACGGAACCTGAACGAGAGACACTCTTTTAGCCGTTCTCAAACCCCTGCACTGCAGGCAAGCTGGCAAACAAAAGTTGTCCTTGAAGCTTTCCATCTGGGCCCACTAACTTCGATTAGGAACTGAAAGCAGAGTTTGTTTGTTTTGTTTTAAGAGCCTTCTGCTAACAAAGATGTATCGTTACTCTGTTGGGTGGAGAGGCCCAGAATAGCCCAGTGCCATGCTATTACCATCCCAGAGTCAGAAAGAAAAAAGAATCGCCAGGATTTCTTAATGGAATTAATTATTAATGTATTCGTTCAATAAATGTGGACTTAATGAAGTAAAGACTGGGTGGATAATTTCAGCATCCAAGTTTTGTAAGGATTTCCAAGAAGGAATCTGTCCTCAGGACAGAGCCATACTCCACTGCCCTGCAACCATGGTTAAAGACTGCACAGGAGGTAATTTTAAAATAACTCACTTAAAAAAATTACACAATAATTAAAAAAATACACATTTTAGATATGTATTTTAAAAATAATTTAAGCAATAAAGAGAAAGAAGGCTTATACTACCTTTTACTTGTTGGTGTTTTCAATATAATAAAACTTGTTAGGGTACAGAAATAAGAGAACTGCTAGCATTTAATGATCTTCAATCTTCATTCTTTTCCAAGTGGAATTATTACTCCTGTTCAACACGCTTACTTTTTAATGTTTTTCTGGTGAGCGAACCCAGGTGCTCACGGAGCAACAAGTGCTCTACCACCGAGTGACCCCCCTGCCCCGAGCACTGACCTTCAAACCACTCCTCTGATGTGCTTTTGCCCCTTCTACCACCCTTCCGCCCTCCTCCAGAAGCCAGGATCTGAGATGACTTGTCTTTTCACCACTCACGTATCTTTTTGTGTATCTTCTTCAATATTGGCTGGATTTCTGGTCTAGTATTTCTGATCATACAAATAAAAATTTGCATTTTTAACAAGTTCTTGAAGGAGCCCCATGTAGCAATCTGAGCAGCCCCCATGAGAGCCACTGTCTCAGACCCTCAAGACTCCTTTGGAGCCAGCAGGTTTTCTATTTCTCCTCCCCATTACCTGTGCACCCTTCCTGCTGCACTGCAGCTTTGCAGGGTCACCTCTAACAAACCCTCGCTGTCCCAGAGTCTGGCTTCCGCTCTGGAGCCAAGTCTCTTGGGTTTCACTTGTTTCGTGGCAGAGATTCAGAGCGGCTGTGTGGGCTCCTCTTCTGCTTGCTTGGTGAGGGCTTCTCAACCGGTTTTTCGACAAGTGTGGTCCAGGAGCCACATGCAATAGCAGCGTCAGTGCGCTGAATAGAAAAGCACATTTCTGGGGCCCAGTTCAGAACCCCCAAGTCAGCCCCTCTGGGATTGCGGCCTTTAGTCGTGTGTGTCCCCTGGCTGTGGACTTTTGCATTAAAGCTGCCCTAGGATCCCCTTTCACTCCTATCTCTCCTGGATGAAAATACTTGAACTTCTGCAAGTTTCCTCCTAAAGTTAGTTTTCCAGATCTTCTCTGAACACTCTCCAATTTGTTTGAGTAGCAGGGGATAAATTTTTGGGCATATTTTCAAAGAGTTCTGCATGCTGTTCCCATGTGTGGGTTTCTGCCCAGTATTTACAGAGTTTTTTAATAGGCAGTGTTTTGGGAAATGGCTCCTGAAACGGACTAGGCAAGGGAAATAAAGTTGCTTTAACTTTTTTTTGAGTTTTATATTTAATCTTCAGGCTAAAATTTGGTTCTTCATAATTATCTACATGAATGACACTCTACGAGCATTGTCTAAATATTGTAAATTCATATTTAGGTTTTGAATTCTTTAACTTGTCCCAACCCCTTTCATTAGTGACTACGGTTTCATGAATTTTAGCTGGAAAAATAACACTGTCTCAGAGAAATTTTTTCCTTTTGGAGTAGACCATTAGTCATTTGGCTGCATGGGTGAATTTCTGTTATTTTTCAAGTCAGCGATTGACATAGTGAGGCTTGCTTCTCGGCATGGGAAGCTGGTTCAGTGAGGTGGCCTGGACCATGGGGTGGGGTTCAGTGGCACTCTTCCACCTGGTCCGGAGTAGCTCACCGGAGCAATTGTTTCCTGGGTTTCAGTACCTTTCTCGGCTTGTGACGGTGATGAATATTATCTTATTCCTGGCTAACCCAGGTACCCATAAGGCAGTGTGGCTGCCCTCACAGGGCAACTGCAGAGGCAGACACAAATCCAAACACCTCGGAACCCTAGAGGCTGGACTCAGGAGGCCCTCGCTGGACCGGACCGCAGGCTCCAGTTCTGCATTTGTAGATGAGTAAACGGGGTCCACAGAAGCGGCTTGGCCTGGACTCCAGGACCCCCACTCAGAGCTGTTTCCCTGGGGGTCAGCACCTGCCCGCTGGGAGAAGAAAACACAACAAGAAGGACAGCGTCAAAAGCCACCTTGAATCAGACAATGCTATCTTATTTTTCCATAAGAAATTTCTCTTTCTGGAATGCTCCATCAAAACGACTTCTAGGGCCCCGTGTTGAATTCCCGCTGCTCCCGTGAGAAGTGTTCTTAAGGCAAAGCAAGAGTCCGTCTCACTCTTCCAGAGGTGGCCTCACCGGGCCACCATACAGCTTCCACCCCGGCCGTGCTCCTCCCGGGCACTCGCAGCGGCTGCTTAGCTCCGAGACGCTGCCCAGTCCCTAGTGGTGCCTGCCCCAGCCCCGCAGTGCTCTCTGAGCCTGCACTGGCTGGTTGCACCCTCACAGCCCACTGGGTGTTCCCCCTCTGGCCACCTTCTCCATGGCTAAGGATCCTGTCTCCCACTGACCCCAACTGCATTATACAGCCCCCAAACCCCATTTCATGGGCAGCTGTAATGGGCTGAAACCTTAATTGTCCTTCTCATAACATCGCATGGTCACAAGTTGTAGGGATTGGGACATGAGCATCTTTGGGGGCCCATTTTTCTACCTACTCTATGTCCCATTAGAAAATCAGGGAGTGACTGTAATTCTGGTTCGCTGAGGGTGTGTTCTGGATCGACAGTACCAGTTCATCCGGAAACCTGTTGGACACCCAGATCTTGGGTCCTACCC
The DNA here is from genome assembly GCA_004363535.1 of Dasyprocta punctata. Lineage (NCBI taxonomy): Eukaryota > Metazoa > Chordata > Mammalia > Rodentia > Dasyproctidae > Dasyprocta > Dasyprocta punctata. Next base: position 26,659 of record RJWM01020129.1, read on the forward strand.
CAGGTTTTCTGCACTAGAAACTCTGGGGCGGGGAAAATCACTTACAGTTGCATGAATTAGGCGGTACTGTGGGGCTCCTCTCACATTTTATCTGTGGCCTTCCACTGCACATCTATCCGAGTGTTAACAAAACATCTCTCCTTGGATACGAAGCCTGGGGAGTGTTTTGTGAACACACTCAGGTAGAGAAAATCATCTAGATTATCTGTCTGCTCGCCTTTAAAACAAACAAAAACTCTGTCTTTGCTTGGTCTCTCGCAATCGAGGCTGGAAGGCAATGACTGATTTCCAAGTCCCGTCTAGAGAGGGGGTTAACGTGCCACCGTATGGACCGAGGAGTGCCGTCAGCGGCAGCGTGTCACTGTGGCAGACTGTAGAATTTGGATGAAAGTATGATTCACAGGAAAAAGCAAGAATCAAAACCAAAAACCCAAAATAAACAGAAGGTTGGCCCCACTGCTGTCTACTCTGCCGGAAGCTGGCGGCTGAGAACTTTCCCAGACGAGCAGCACCTGAAGCCACCAAGTGTAAACATCAGGGGAAAAATCAGTGTGAAGAAATCAGAAAACACAGTCTGAGTATCTGCTTCTGCAGCTTTACCTGAAGGCAGAGTCTTTTCTTTGACCTGCAGAACTTTTCTGGGTAAAAGTAGTAGGGGCACACTGGGAACTCAAGCTTTCCTTGGGTTTCCATTGTTCTACCACGATTTGTCTGGTCCGCTTCATAACTGCTAATGGAGCATCCTGAATTTGTCAAGTTACCTTTCTTCTGTCGTTTTAAGACCTCTTGGATTTATATAAACCCTTCCAATCTTTTTCCTAAGAATTCAAAATTTAAAAATACTTATTGAAATACTGTGTGACTTGGGTCAAGGACGGAGCCTCACATACAAAATCCCAGGCCTGCTGAACGTAAACACGGCCATGGATTTCTCTTTCCTCCTGTCTGGATTATGTAAATCTTTTTTGTCTTTGCTTTAATCACATTGTAACATTACTTATTTTGTGTCTGCACCTTTATCTCTGATGCGCACGGCTTTCAAATCTAACACTGTATTGGTTTGAAATCATGCACTGTTTTAAGGAAGATTATTTAGATTATATTTCCAACCGCCTTTGGGCTGTTTCCATCTTTATGTGGGCTGCTCCCTCTCTTTTGTTTCTCAGTCTAATTAGGCTTGAGAGGTGTTAGAAAGTAGGTTAGTGCTATGGTTCCTGTGTAAGTGTCCCCACAAAGCCCAGTGGGGTCAGAGGATCATAGATGGGGACTGGAGAGTGGGGGTGTTACGACCGACTTCCTGCCAGGAAGTGAACCAGGTTGGAAGAGGTGGGTCACTGTGAATGTGGCCTGGGATGGTTTGTCTCCGCCCCTCCCCCCACTTTAGTCTCGCTGCTTCCTCTTCCCCGTGAGGTGAGCAGCTCCCCCGCCAGTCCCTTCCACCACGCTGCTTCTGCCCAGAGCCAGTAGGCTACGCACTGGAACCTCTAAAAGGTGAACCGAAATAAACCTCTCCTCCTTTAAGTGGCAGGTGTTGGGTATTTTGTCCCAATGTCGAGAAAGTGACTAGAAAGATAGTTTTGGATTTGAATCAGTTTGGTTTCTTTCGATTTGCCTGTCTCTGTTCCTGCTCTATTTCTACATAAACTTGGGAACTTTAAGGTTAATGTCTCAGCCTCAGTTTTCTTGGTTCAAACAGGGATTGCATTACCTGTAAGTGATAATAAAGAGTAAAGTGTATGTTTATGTGAGCGTATGTATGTTTGTGCATAAGTACACACATGTTTAAATGGAAGCACACTTATTTAAAGCCATGAATGATATATAACGGGTGCTGGAGGAGTATCAGTTTCTACCTCCTCCTAGTCAATGATTCCTATAAGATGTGGACACTGATCGCCTCCCTTTCAATCCTGCATCCATAAGTCCTATTTAGTTACAGTTAGCTGCTTAGTACTTTATATCTTTATCCTTCACCTACAATTTCTCTCTCTTTTTTTTTTTTGTACCGGGAATCAAACTCATGAAATTGTGCTTGCCAGGCAGGCACTTGTACCGCTGAGCTAAACGCCCGGCTCTCACCTACAGTTTCTTAAAGCCTAGATTTCACCATGCTACTCCCGTACTTAGGTGTATGTTGCAAGTAGCTCTTGCCATGCTCCGATGCTCCTGGTGTTGCATTTTGATTTTGCTCTTTATAAAAATGAGTTTCTTTCCATTTCTATTGCAAAACCCACGCATTTGGGTACCACTTACTGTTTTTCTTTCTCTAGATGTATCATGCTCATTTCCCTCCCTCCTCCCTCCCTCCTTCCTTCCCCTCCTTTTCTCCTTTCTTCCTTTCTGTGCTTGGCTCAAACCCAGCATCTCACCCCTGCAAGGCGGGGCTCCGTCCCAGAGCTGCACCCAGGCCCCCACGCTCAGTTCTCCCTCTGAGTCTTTGCTCACATTGCAGTAGGATTTTTACATTGTATGTGAGCTAACTATAATTTTGGTAGAAAATGATTAGAAATTCACTTAAGTGCTGCACATGCTTAATAGAGTTTTAGAAGTCTCTTTGTACACTATAGAAGTCAATTAACTGAAGCCAGAAAAGGAAATTATTGTTTCAAAGAATTCAAGTTCAATTTGTACAACAAACTGTGGGAAGATAAGGATTGGAAAGTCTTTGGAACAGCTGGAGGCAGAGATGAGAAGTGCCATGGGCTCCCTCTGTCGCTCGCCCTTGCTTCTCGGGGCCATGTGTGTCCAGCTCTGTCCCCGAAAAGCTCGCTGTGCCCAGAGGCCCTTGCAGAAGGAGCTGGGAGCAGCCTGGTGAAGGGAGAGAAGGGAAGCATATGTCACTGCGGCAGTGTCAGCACTGCCCCCGGGTGCCTGGGATGGATTGGGGATTATTTGAGTTTGTTGTCCTGGAAATCATCAACCCTGACTTCATGCAATATTAATGATTTGATGTTAGTGAGAGAGATGTTATGCTGACCTCAGTGACCCATTGGAATGTCTAAAAAAAATTCATCACACTCTTATAACTCTTTTGTGAGGGCCTTCTGAGTAAGCTGTGAATGTAATTAATTATTATTTATCTATTGAATGTCACCACCAAACAGTATATAGTATACGCAGTACTGTTGTAGTGTTTAAATGCATGGATTTGACTGTTTTGATCATACAAAAGTGACATAGACTTTTGCTCAGAAAAGTAACTTGTGAAGTCAGCTCTGTATTCACCACTGGAATACCTAGTCCTCAGGTGAACACCAGGTCGACCACCAGTTATATGTTCTGAGTCTATGTAGCTAGTTCAGTCTTTATTTTAGATGGCATCTTTCAGTAGATTGACTCTTGCAAAGAATATAAATGGTAAAAGTAGAACATTATTTGAATAATAAAGCAATAAATATTTATTTTCCAGAATTGCATCATATTCATTAGCATTGTTTCTTATAGCATATTGAAGTTCTATTTAGGTTTACAATGTCTATTTTATCTTGATGAAATCCTTAAAATGTAAGGAATTTTTATCGCATTTACATCTGTCAAAATTAAAAAGTAACTGAAAAAAGCGTGGGCTTCTAATTCTGACTTGAGACGTCTAATGATCCTGTAGATTTCTCAGTAAGTTTAGGAGCTGAGATGAAACATGAGTCGGTAGCAGTGGGAATCCACTATGATCCCGGGCGCCTTCCCGGCTGAGCTGCGACACAGCGTGAGCACTATCAGGGATGAAAAGCTCATCTCTGGTTTGCACTGAGATACCCTCTCCTACTGCTTTGCCTTACATATGTCTGCGTGGGGCTCAACATCTGGCAGACCACTTTGTGAATGAGGGCAGTCATCCATGTCACAGGTGTGTTAGCTTCTGAAAGATCTGATTTCATTCTAATATGGACGTGTCTGCAAATAATTTATGAGGTGCCCTTATTTTATAGTCATCTTTCCTATGGAGAATAATTGCTAAGCTGCTTTTCCTCGCTTTTCTTTTTGTTTCTTTCTTTTTAATGAAGGGTTGGGCTGTGACCTCTTTTAGCTAAGATGTTAATTGCAGCATCTTCAATGAAAATATGAATGCTAAATAAAATGCTGGTCTTTCATGTAAAGCACAGAGGTTTCCCTGTAAACTGTAGTTGCTATAATTTGCAAAATAATCTGCTTCAGGATCACATGACTTTGTAGGTAATGTAGTCAATAGGTTCTTTGTAGCAATTCTCTCTCTCTCTCTCTTATCAGCAGTATATATAGAAATCTGGTGATCATAACTGTACTTGTTCAGTTCTTTTTAAATGTGCAGTTCTATTAACTTTCCTCTTGTTCTTCCCTTTCCTCTGGTGAAAAGCTTGATTCTGTGAACTGGTCCTTGAAAGTCAAGGAGCTTTCAATTCTTAGTAAATTAAATAAGTTCTCATTTACATTTCACACGTTTGCAAATAATTAATATAGTTTATTAACAGACATGACAGGACTTTGGACTCATCCTCTAACAGGCGGCATTCTTTTTAAAGTCCATTTGAGTTAATCAAAGTTAAAAGCAATGGACTCTTCCCTCTCTATACAGGCTGTGTTGTGTGTGGAGGGTCTCCGACACAGATGCGTGTCAGAGGTTTGTAATGTAAGCACACAGGATGTAGGGGTCAAAATCACTTCCCAGTGGCCAGATTATTTTGGACAAACCACTTGCCCTTCTTGAACTGGGCAAACTGGCCAAGAGTACAGGCTCTGGGAACAGAACTTGTGTGGGTCCTGGCTCTTTCTGGTCCTTCCCTATGTGACCTCTCTTACGGTTCGGTTTTCTAAATACAAAATGAGGATAGCAATCATGTGAGAGGAAGATGTATTTGTCCAAAGTGCTTAGCATAGCACTGTTAGAGAGAGAAGGGCTGAAGGGCTGAAGATGTGACCGTTCCTGTAGGTGCTCAGTGCATATTAACCTTTGTCATCAATTATCATAAAACGCAAACAGTACTGCCTTGCCTATCTCAGAAATTATTACAAGCGTCACACGTTGGCATCTGTATGGATGATGGTATTTCGATATTTTATAAGCTATAATCATCCTGTGTCAAAGAATCCTAGCTTGTAGTGGTGCCAGAGTTTGGGTTTCTTGCCTGTTCGCGGTGGGATGCGTGGCTTTTCACCCACCGATGGCCTGGGCACACAGCAGAGCTCGTGGGGTGCTGTAGAGGTGACTGTGTAGATTACTTTGCATTTTTTGCAGCTTGCAGCAGATTCTAGTCTTTCTCTTACTGTTGAGGTTTTTTTTAGCCTTATGTAGTTTGAAATCACAGCGGGAAAATGAAGTTAAATTCTGGATTCTTCTGTTTAAATGTCTGGAGAAGGAGTTGAACCAAATTAATGCAAAAGCCATCAAGGTGAGAGAAGCAGGGAGAGGCGGGAATCTCTGGATGTCCCCAGTTGCCACCAAATCCTGAGTGGCTCTGATTAGGGACACCAAGTTCCCTGGAACCCAAGGATCCAGCCAAGCGGAGCAGGGAGTTGGGGTGAGGCAGGGCTGGGGCCAGTAGTTTGTGTTAGAAAGAGTCAAGAAAAACATAACTGGTTCTGTGTTTTTTCTCTCCTCTTCATTCTTTTCCCTCAAAAGACGAGGCTACATAGGGCACTGAAAGAAAATTATCACAAGATAAAGGAGGGAAGGTGGCAGGGAAAGAGAGATCATTTTTAATAGCCAAAGGATAATAGGGCCTGCACTTCCTGCAGGAAATTTAGCTCACATGCGCTAGGTGTTGGGTGTTTCAGGGACCTAGATCATTCCGGCAGGCTTCCTCACTTTCTCCTCTCAGACCACACTCAGGCTGGCTGCCCGCTGATGTGGAGGGCAGCACCCATGTGTCCAGGGGTTCTCAGGGTCCACATGGGCTGTTATCCTGGGAGGTGGTTCTGCTCTTGACAGAAGAGCTTGCCTAACTTTGGTTAAGTGATGTCACTAAGTAATCCAGTGGTTCTCAGCTGGGGCTGGGAATCATATTTACATGAGAAGCTTCTTAAAAATAAAGATTCCTGGCCAGGAGTGGTGCTGCACCCCCATAGTCCCAGAATGGAGATCACAAGTTTGAGCCCGGCTTGGTCTACTTAGCGACTTAGTAAGATCCTGTCTCAAATAAAAAAAAAAAAAAATTAAAAGGGCCCATAGATTCAATTCTCAGTGCCTCACAATAAAAACAGTAAAAGTGAAGAGTAAGTAAATAAGATAAAAACAAGATCAATAAAAATTCTTCAGAGTTCCTTTTCAGTAAATTAGGAAGTGAGGGGTGAGACATTCGCAGGGTTATATCATTTGAAACATTTGGAGGCAGGTGACTTTGATAGAAAGCATTGGTCTAGTTCAGCCTGACTATTTCTCGGAGCAGGAATTTTGACCCAAGAGCAGGGCAGTGATCTCCTTGGGGCCAGCGGTTCCCTTGGGATGGGTCCCCTCCCTGGCCCTCCTCCGAGAGCTCACTCACAGGTGAAGCTGAAGGCCTCACTACCAGCAGCCGGACCGGGAGCCGGACCCTCTCCAGCCGCCTTGCATAACCTGTGTCCTTATTACCGAGGCTTCGAGTGCAAGCATGAATATTAGTTATCTTCCTCCCATTAATTATTGTCACGTAGATTTAAAGGGTCAGAGACTTGGGAGGTAAGGCCTCATTCAGTGTGGGAAAGGTAACACTGTGCGCCTCGGCTGCTGTTTACCTTTCTGGCTGACTGCAGACCAGTGGTTCTGGCCCGGCTCAGCTGGCAACAAGTGCTAATTGCAAAGGCAGCTACTGTGACTTGCAGGTGGGAAGGGGCCGCACGGAAATCACTTCTGATGGTGGCCAGGCCAGAAGCCCAGCGGTGACACCAGGCCCGCCTCCCGCCCTGGGGCATCCCGGCACACTCCCTCTGTAGGACCGTTCCTCTGACAGTCTCTAACCACACACAGTTTTCCTTCCTGCAGACGAACAGGGAAAGACCCGTGGAGACAGGACAGAGCCCGGTCCTGGCCTCAGCGCCGGCGCCGCGCTGTGGAACACCGTGAAGTGAGAATAGGTGCTTTCCCTGTCACAGCGGCAGAGAGGGCGGAGGAGACAGTGGAGGAAAGAGTTGTCATAAAGGATTGATCAGCCCCAGCGCTGACGGCTCCTCCCCAAGAGGACTGAATTTTACCCGCACACCCCGGGGAGATGGTGCTTCTTTGATAGGCCCTGCATTAAGATCAAGTCCAAAGTAAAGGACACACATGAAGCAAAGTTTGGAGGAGCTGGTGCTTAGCTGGGCCAGCAGGCAGGCAGCACCCGGCAGTCAGCACCGCCACTGGAAGCCTCACCTGGCGGGGACAGGTGGAGAGACAGCGGCGCCATCCCCGCCCCGTGTGACAGTACGCTCATTCCTGCAGCGATGCAGCCACCGCGCTCACAGCTCCCTTGGAAAAGAAAGCTGTCAGAGGAATAAACAAACAAGTTCCATCTCCGAGCGCTCTTCTCCCTGCAGCATCCACACCCAGAACAGAAAGAAACGAAGCTAAGCTTATGGTGCTGGGCAGACCTGGGCACGCCCGCCACGGTATTCTGAGGGCAGAGGACCTGCTTTGGGGACAAGAATAAACATTGCTGGGGAAATCCGGGCCCAGTTTGTCTCCTTGCTGAGATGTGGCTCTGGGGAGCAGGCAAGTTCATCTTCTGGAAGTACCAAGGGGGCACTGCGAGCCCAAAGGCCCTGCTCCAGGAAGAGAGAGAGTAGCTGCCTGCCATGCGGCCCTCACTCGCACCCCTTCCTGGATGAACTGAACTGTGGTCAGCGTTTAGGAGTGGAGCCCACGTGGCATTGTGCTGCCCCCCTCCTAGAGTACCGCTGTCCCTGTCCCGACACCCGAGACACTTCGGTGAACAGCAGTCACCAGGAGCGGTGCTGCTCTGCTTCGCAGTTCAACAATATCACTCAGAGCCGGGTTGCCTGGTCCTCTTGTGTGGCCAAACTCAAGATGTTTATGATTCTGTGTGACCTCAGCAGGGACCTTGTCACCACCAAGCTTCACCTCATCACTAGCATTCGTTCTTTTTACAGTAAGAGACCAGGCTGGGAGAAGAAAGCACTCTCTCTCCCTCTCTGTCTCTCTGTCTCTCTCTCATCCTCTTTTCCTCCCTTTCACACAGAACTGGGGATCAAACTCAGGGCCTTCACACTGGACTACATCCTCAGCTTTGTCCCCTCTCCCCTTTTATATTTTAAAAGAGAATCTCACTAAGTTGCTAAATTGCGAGGTTGGGTTTGAATTTGCTGTCCTGCCTCAGCCTCCCCGAGTGTTGGGACTACAGGAATGAGCCACCAAGCTCATGCTTTTGCCATGGAAAAGAACTGTGCCCAGAAACCCAGGCTGCTGTGGTTTAAGTCTCACTGATCAGGGCTGGATTGCTTGTCTACTACTCATTCGCAGAGGGGAATGTGATTTGCATGATTGTCTTACATCATTCCTGATTTATGTCCTGAAGTTAGGAAAATTCTCTATCCCACAACAAAACCGATGTTTGGGAAGAGGTAGCACCTGCCACCATGACTATATAGCATCCCACGATGGGAAAGCCCACATCAAATATCTAGTTATTCCTGAGCATCGAGCAGAGTGTCGGGTCCGCAGTGGAGTCTCAAGAGGTTATCAGATGAATGATACACAGGAGGATCCAGAGAGCTGGTCAGTAATACAGAACGGAGTCCAACACCAGGCTGCGTGTATCGGGAAAGTGACTCTCCCTGCGGGGTAACACACATCATGTGTAATTCTTGTGACCACTCCATAGGGCAGGTTTTCACATCTGCATTTCTGTGTACTGAGGAACTAGGGCAAAGCAGATCTTGAATTATTGTAGCTGTCTAAGGTCGTCGGCCTAGAATCTGACCTCTGCGTGGTTCCAAGCTCCAGGTGTCTCCTGTAATTCCACGTTCTGTGTTGGTGAGCGGCTTTCCGCCCTTCTTGGCTTGTCTGAAATCGCCATTGTGTTTAACGTCCCTGGGACCTAGCGGATCCCTGGTGGAAGATGGAGGCTTTTTCCTTAAATGCCTGTTTTCCTACGTGAATCAAAGCAAGGGGGCAGCCTGCAGGCAGCCAGAAAGGTGCGGGAAAGGTGGGCGCCGTGTGGATTTCTAGTGCATCGTCTCCATACTGGCCATCAACCCGTCAAAGGCTCCTTGCCCCTCGGCAGAGTTGGAGACGCTGGAGACCAGGAGGATGCTCGGGTGGAGACCTCTTCTTCCTGGCTGATGACAGAAGTCACCGGGATCTGGTGACTTGGGCTTCGCGAGGGACGCACCATCGATGGTCAGCCCGGGCGTGGTGGCGTGGTCACCAGCCTCGCGACCAGGCGGGCCTCTCCAGCAGCAGCCCAGAAAGGTTTTACAAAACCAAGTCCTCTTCAGTCACTCACCAGCCTGAAGTTTTCCATGGCTTCCTGGGTGACCTTAGTGCTCGAGGCACCAGCAGCTCCGCCCTTGGGGCTTTCCTAGCCCCGGCCTCGTCTCACGCTCTGCCTGCTACCATGCCCTCTGTGCTGCCCGCACACTGACCCTGCCTTGGAAGCTGACAGAGATGCCGGGTTTGGGTCTGTTGCACGGCTGCCCCTTTTAACTCCCCGGCCTTTCAGAGGGGGTGGTCGGGGAAGCAAGTGTCTCCACCCACTTCCTCTTCCTCATTCTCTCTCCCTCTCTGCACCAAGAGGGGTCTCTGCCCACGGACCCACCCAACTCCTATGGAAGGAGATGGTTGAACAGAGGGAAGAGACACTGGTGGATTTTATTTGTACAGCAAGCTAGGGTAGCCGAAGCTCACAAGGACCACAACTAACAGCAGACAGGGGGCAGAGGCCGGAGCCGCTGGCTGAGCCTCAACAGGCACTGCGGGCTGAGCTGTCCCCCACTGCTGCTGTGGTGGGCACTGGGTCCCTGGTGAATAGGGGTCAGTGTGGGGACTGCTGGGGAGGGGGTTCCTTATCCTGATGGGGGGTTTGTCATGAAAGTGGAGTCTGCCCCTTCTAGCTTTCTCACCCACGGGGAGCCCGCAGGCTACGGCACAGCAGAAAGCACCTTCCACTCCCAGCCTCACGGTTCTGCGTTTATTAATTCCCAGCCTGTGGTGTTCGGTCAGAGCAGCAAAAGACAGGCTGGACGCCAGGCCGAGACGCAGGGTGCAGGTGGTGGGCAGGACAGGGCAGAGAGAGTGGGGACGCGTCTGAGAATCAAGTGGCCGGGATGAGCAAAGACACAAACACCAGCAACCCTAAGAATGTCAGCCGCTCCAGAGAAGCCCATCTCCTCTGGCAGCAATGCCTCTGAAATGCATTTTTCAGAGAAGACAATATTACCCGAGTCAACGTGGATGGTGACAAGTTCGTCTTGTTGCAGAATGCAAAAAAACAGCGCCGTGGAAGTGCTTCAAGTAAATGAAAATGAATCCAGTTCATAATCAAATAAAAATGTTATGGGTCTGGAGCCAGGGAATATTCTTATAGTGGGCTTTTTTCAGCACCCTAAATTTAACCAGATGGAACGCTTTTTAAAGCACTACCCTATTCAAACTTTGGAAGTGAAGAATTTGTCTTTTAATGGTAAATTTGCATTCCATCAAAAGATGGAACACATCATCCTCAGCTTACTTACTACCCTGAAATAAATTATAATTTAATTTATTTTGCTTTATTGTCTCTGATGAATACCTAGATTTCAGAAGATTTACTTTAGCCATGACCAAGTAGAGGTTTGCAAACAGCACAGATAGAGATACATGAAAAATGTGAGCGCCATTCCTGGTATACTGAAAGCCATGTAACCACAAATTCTTGGTGGTTTTAATATGAATATCCTATTTCACAAACCCAAAATACTGAGGTTAGAGAGAGAATACTCACTACCCTGAATATGGAAAAATTAATGCAGCTGAATTATTAGGAAGGGAGGCTCTAGTTGCTGAAATGCAAATAGGTCAACAGCAAGTTAATATAATCCGACTGGGAACCATGGGATCTGTCAAAAGTCCTTGGTTTGGAAATAGTCCCATGTGCTACTGAAACAGCGTCT
>RJWM01020130.1:0-37856 GCA_004363535.1 Dasyprocta punctata
TTTTCTCTTTATTTTTCTAATGTACATTGTTTAAACATTTTTCAAATATAATCAGCTGCTGAGAGATATGAATAAAATTCTCCACAGTGAAGGATTCCAGAGTTACTCAGATTCAAAGTTAAAAGGTGGCATCATAGTGTGTTAACAGTGTTCCCCTCAAGCTTGAGTTCCCCTGGCTTTTCATGGGTCGTTGGTTAATAACATGAAAAAAATTTTAAAAATATTTAACATTCAGAAAAAATTATTTTTAACTAAATGTTTCCTATAAAACTAAGATCTGAAATAAATGAACTGAAATTTATCCTTCCCTGTCTGAAAATTTAGAATAAATATGAAAATAAAAATAAGTTGCAGACTAGAGTTTTCATTCAAAGCCTCATACTGAGGAAAGACCTTTAGTCTACAGACTAAAACTTTAATATTTCCCACCCCAGACACAGTTTCCCTCTATAGACATTTTTAAATTATTAGACACGAGTTCTTATGTGCTCTAATTCATTCATAAGAAACACACCCTTTGAGAAGCTCTATTAGTTTGAGATAGTTGCTAATGTTATTCCCTATATTAGATAAGTTCATGCAGAAATAAAACAAAGGCACAAAATCGATATTCTCTCATTGTGGAATTTTAGGTAAGTGACACTAACTGAAATTAGAATTCAATCAGGGTAAACTTTCCATGGGAAATTTAGCACAAGGTCTTTAAATAGGTCCAAGTAACAGGACACTTAGTCAATGTGTTTCCTTTTGTTTTTGTTCATTCTACTTATTTTTTTTAAACAACGATAAGGGAAAGAGCAACAACTACTCCAGAAAAAGAGAAGATGAGACTTCAACAGTGCTGAGAAAGTAAGACAGAAAAAGACAAGGGGATGCTTTGGGGAAAAAACTGAATTTAACAGAACTGATTTTTCACACTTAAAACCTGTAAATCAAAATTAGGTTCTTCTTTCCAGATTAATATAAAACAAGGGATACTGAGATTTAAGTGGAACATAATAAAAAGAGACTGGTTCTGGCCAAGGGCAAGTTTGGCAACTATTTTAAGCAATAAAAACATGAAGCACTCTATATGAAAAAAATAGATTATTCCTGTCCAATAAAAAAATAGGAAATGTACCTGATTTTTAACACACTGTCCATATTGTAAGGAAAGCTGCCTGAAGATGTGATAATAACTAAGAAAATGTTCCAGATTCTTTTAAGCAGCCAGGAAGGAAAGACGATGTGAAGTGCACAGATCTCTCTCCATTTTGATGAAGACCACACAAGGAAGAACAGCCACCAACTGACCAAAACCTCCAGGGATGTATTGATCCATAGATGCCACTGCAGGCCACACAGAATTGGACTTGACCCAGTTCATAGCCACTTATGAAACAAAGACTTAACAGATATTTGCAGGTGCTACAACCACGAAACAGACATGTCTGTGACCTCAGGATTGTAAGTCTGTCTGCATCTTCATGGAGACAGAGCACAGGAGAAGAAAAAGAAAGGTAGGACACACCAAGGAAAAGCAGGCAACCAGTGGGCCGACATCTCCTTAAGAGCATTTGCCATTTCCTTTTGCAGTTTAATCTTTTTTCTTCTGGTAACGCATCACAGGACCTTTCTCTTGTGAGAGAAGACCTTTTAGAATTCTAAAATGTGGCCCCTTGGAGTTCACCACAATGTGCATCTCTAACTCCAACAATGCACCAAAAACAGCAAGACGGGAGCCCCTATCTGAGGTACCAAATGTAAGAATTTAGAAAATCTCAGAAAAGAATAATCATGTAAGAAGATACACATAATTGTTAGTAGTTGTACTAATCAGCTTTCTTACCACAGGAACAAAATATCTGACAACTGCCATTTAACACGGGAGAGACTTCCTTTGGCTCACGGTTGCAGAGGGTTCAGTCCTTGGTTGTCTGACTCTGAGGCAGGAACAGCATGGCAGAAGGATATGACAGAGCAAAGTTGCTCACTTCACAGTGACCAAGAAGCAGACCACAGAGGAAGAGCACCACGGGTAGATTACCCTCCAAAGATTCACTCTATGGACCCACTTCCTCCAAGTAGGTCCACCTCTTACCAGCACATTCAGCTACAAACACAAGTGGATTAATGTATGTGTGAGTACTGTTCCCCATTATTCAATCACCTCTCCAGGAGTCTCTCCATCCATTCAAGTTGACAACATGATTAACAGGCACAGTGAACTGCACATGTGTGCTTATAATTTTTGATAAAAAATATAAAATTTGCTAAAAATTATTCCACTTCTTAATCCACATGAGAAATATCACAAATAAAATTTGGTCCTTTTTGTCCCTTATGACTTTTTGCTTTTTTTTTCTTTTATTCTGATACTGAGGATGAAACCTAGGACCTCATGCATGCTAGGCAAGCACTCTACCACTGAACTATATCCTCAGACTAATTTTATATCTCATCTTAAGAGTTCTCTAGGCTGACCTCAAACTTGTGATCCTCCTGTCTCAGCCTCCTGAGGAATCACAGATGTGTGACACCATATCCAGTTCCATATTGTTTTTCACACATAAAAGAAAATGTGGAGGATTTTTATTCTCAGTATATGTCAATTACTCTTATTAAATATAAATGTATTGGCATAAAAAAAGTCTGAGACTATTCTCATCACTTTTGAAATACTTATGAATTTAAAACTTTATGCTCCTTTAGTGCAACACAGGAAACTACTTAGCATGCTTACCAAGTACTTTTTCAGGCCATAGAGTAAAAATCATTTTACTTAGTACAAAAAAAATTGTTCTGGAGTCCACATAATGAGAATTATCCATGCAAAATACTTCACACGGCTTCTTGGTTTTTTGTTTTGTTTTGTTTTGTTTTTTTTGCGGCACCGGGGATTGAACGCACAACCTCTTGCCTGCCAGGGCAGGCGCTTAAGGCACTGAGCCAAACTCCCAGTCCTGGTTTTTTGAGGCAGGGTCGCACTATGTAGCTCATGCCGGCCTTGTGCTCGCGTTGTAGCCCAAGCTGGCCTCGAACTCACAACGCTCCGCCTACCTCAGCCTCCCGAGTGCTGGGATTAAAGGCATGCGCCACCACGCCCGGCTTCACACAGCTTCTTAAAAACAAAGTGATTAGAAGTCTGCCATGATGGTAGTAAAAGAAAAATATATTTATAAGTTTAGTACTTTTGGTTCAGATCCTAATGTATGTAAATATCAGACCTAAAAGTGAAAATACAGCTGTCATTTAATGAAGTCAAAACTATGAATTGTGTCAAGTTGTTTGCTCTGCAAATTTAAGTTTATTGTCCCCAAAGAGCAATTGGAGAAAATGACCATCAGCAATGTGCCTTGTCGCACACTGGACCTGTGAGAGAGCCAAGCTTTTCCAGGCCCTCATAATTCCCTTCCTGCTCAAGAGGCCTTTGAATGTAACATTGGTTGACATTACCGAGTCCATCAGGGTTGAATGCAGACTAGATTAGTCACCAGCAGGTCATATATAAGAAAGGCATCCTTTGATCCAGACCAGACCCCCTCCCGTGATTCCAACATGAACCCCATGGAGCCTTCTCCCCATCAGTGGTTCCCACATCTAAATCAGCAGCAACAGCAGGAGCAGCTGGGAACTTGGTAGGAAGCCACGTTCTCAGCCTCAGCTAGGAATCAGATCTCCTCAAGAGCATTCCCTGTGTTTTATGGTGCCTCCCACATGATTCTGATGCACTGAAGGGGAGAATCCCCTCTCCACAAGAGCTAACAACCCCTACGGGTTCTGAGGGTGATGTTGAGATGAGGGAGTATGGGCCAGGGAATGGACTTTCAATTCAGTTACAAAGACACATCATGGAAAACTATGTAAAAATACTACTCTATGGTGATTCAGTAATCCCTCTTCTAAGTGTAAATCTAAAGGAAATCAAATCGGTGTGTCAAAGGGATGCCTGCACTCCTATGTACATAGTGGTACTATTGTAGCCAGCTGCTGAAGCTGGAGATTGATCACATGTGTGGGGCTAAAGTAAGGCCAGCCTGGAAAACACAGAGAGCCCAAAACAAGCTACGTAAACAAGTTGTTCCAGCACCAAGAAGGCAAAGGACCTAGGCTTGCCAGGCAAACAAGTTGCTAGGCATTGGGGTTGAAATTGACATTTTTCTTTGGAGGGTGTAAATAAAGGCGCTACAGGGGTCTAGCAAGTACCTTTCGTCCCATCAGGAGGATAAAGGCTCCACCTGAGCCCAGCTTTGTCTCTGCTTTATTTTCTCATCCTCTCGTAGTCCTTCATCCCAAGAACCTCAAGAGCCACATGGGTCGTGGCACACTATCACAATAACCAAGTACAGAACCAACCCGATAGTCCACCTGCAGATAGATGACTGGATAAAGATGACATGGATCTATACACAAAGGAATAATCTTCAACCTTGAAAAAGGAGAAAATTCTGTCTCTTGCAACTTCAGTGAATCTGGAGGACATGTTAACAGCAAAAAGCTGGGCACAGAAGGACAAGTACCTCATGTTCTCAGTTAAATACAGACTGGACAATGCACTCATCGAAGCACAGTGTTAGCGGGAGTCATGTGGGATGGAGGATTTGATAGGTAGAAGGAATACGTGTTTGTTAGATAGATTGCACAGCATAGGGATGATAGTTAATAATATTGTATTGTAGGAGCCGGGACGTAGCTAAGTGGCAGAGTATTTGTCTAGCACGAAGCCCTGTGTTGGAACCCTAACACCATAAAAACTTACACTTAACGGTAAAGTATTGTATACTTGAAAATCAGTAAAAGCAAATTTAAAATCTTCCCCCATATGAAATAATATGTTTAACTGACATTATTAGATTGATTTGATCATTCTTTTTTGTATGCATCATAAGAGCATTTTGCACTCCATAAATATACAGTATGCAACTTGCAATTTTCAATTAAAAGTTATAATAAGTTTTTATTCAAAATGTGCCATGGACTCAAGACAGTGGCCACTCTATAAAGTCTGTTCCTCTCTTTCTCTAAAGAGCTTGTGTAAGGGCCTGGTTTGCTCAGAGCACTCCTCAGTAGTCCCATGGCCCGTGACGCCCTCCTGACCTGCATTTTTCATTTTCATTCAGAATAAAGGTCCTTGGGGTCATGCAGTATTTACCTCTCTCTCTCCTTCACCCAGTCACACACGGTGGCTTTGAGAATGCTTCCAATGTGTTTTTGTTTTTCTCTCAGAGGGGGAAGAAAAGCAACCTTTGCAGAATCCCACCCTTTGCTGGCCTCAGTCTGTCTGCACAGCTGCCCCCCAATGCTGCCCTCCCCTCCCCCATGCTGCCTCTACACATCAGCTTGCATAGAGCAAGACCCTGCCCCCTTCAGAGCTTTGCATAATATTCTCCGCTGTGTGGAACATTCTAGAACCCACTGGCTTCCATCCTTCAGACCTCAGTTTCAATGTTCTCTCCTCAGAGAAACCACCCCAGGCCACACAACCAACACCATCCTTTCCGTTCACATTTCAAATTCTTACTCTGTCCAGTTACTCATGGTTGCTCTGAAATGTCTTTTCAGTGTTTTTATTTCTTTGCTTAGGATTTCAGGTCACAAACACAAACTCCACAAGGACAAGAACCTTATTAGTCTTTATTCCCCCAGATAGCTCCAGCACAAAATGTTACCCCACTCTAAGGAACACATCTTCCAAACATGTGTTCTGTAGATGAATGCATAGCAGGATTATTGAGACTCCAGTTAGGATTCTATCAGGCAGTAGGCACAGCAGCTCCAAAATGGAGTCAGGAAGCCCACAATGGAGTTTTATGAGACACAACTGTCTGGGAATCTGACAGAAACCTCTGTCAGCCATTTGGGGCCTCCCCAGAGCATGGTCAGGCAGGTCATTGGCCTACAGGGATTATGGGCCCTGCCTGGACACTGCACAACCACTCCATAGATTCGACCCTGAAAAAGCATAGTCTCTGATAGGGTAGAAATTATATTGCTTACACAACAGCCTGGGCTGCTTTCTAAATCGTTAGAAACCCATAGACAAAAGTCCTCGTGCATGTCCTAATCAGGAGCTCCTCCCAGCTAGTGAGAGCCTTACACTCTTGCTTTTATATCTTTTACTTTCTTGTCTCTGTGTCTTTTAAATAAATTTGCTAGCACCCAACTTCCTCCTAGCACAGTTTCATTCAGCCTGACATTTCAGTACCAACTATGGAGCCCTTGTTCCATGTTTATTTCTCTAGCTAGAACTCTTCATTGAAAGTAACAGAAATCAAATCAACAGGAAGCAGCAAAACTAAGCATTTCTGAAAGCCTACAAGAGCATGTCACAGAAGATCCAGGAAAAGGGAATATTCAGGTGCTCAGGACACCTGGAATGAGGCTGCAGGTGTGTGTGGGCTCTGTCCATCCCATTCCATTCCTTTGCTGGCATCCTAGTCCTCCCTCTTCTCCTGGTGACAATGTTGACTCCCCTGGTCCAGGTGCCTGAAAACATGAAGCCAATTCCATACTTGCTCAGTGTTATGGTTTGCAACTAGATATCCCCCCAAAGCCTCATGAATCATGGGGAGTAGACTTTTAGAGTTTGTGATTGATCCAATGCTGGGATTAAGGGTGTAAGTGCTACACCCACACCAGGGCTGGTACCCTGCATATAATATAAGGGACTGAAAGAGGCTTGTGTCTGTCTCTGTCTGTCTGTCTGTCTCTCTCTCGTTGCTTTTGCTGCCTTCTGCCACCTAAACTATTGTCCCTCTGCCATGTGCCACTTGTGTTGGAACCAACTGATTATGGCTGAAACCTCTACTAACCATGAGCTAAATAAACCTTTCTTCCTTTCACTTTGGGTGCGGGTATTTTGTCTCAGCCTGATGGAAAAAGAAAAAGTTCCCATTCCCTGCTCCATAGTTTTTGGGGAAGTGATACACTGAATTCAGCAATAGGGGCACCCAGCACAGAAAAACAGGGTAGGGGACTGCAAGAGGGCTACTACATGTTGTACTAGCATGAAGGGGTGGCTGTAACCATATAGGATGTAACTGATAAACTTTTGCAAAAAGAAAGACGGGGGGAGGTGCTAGGTACATAAAAACAGGGTTCCATGCTCAAGCTGAGAAGAATTTGTTGGATTCAACCAATGGGATGTTCATGGATAAACTACTGAGGACTAGCGACATTCCTGTCAAGCTTCCATGGTTCAAATCCCAGCCTTGCCACCTAGAATCCATGCCCTGTGCCCAGTTCCTTTTCTTCTCCGAGCCTCACTAGGCCCTTTGTAGGATACAGATTAAGGCGGTGATGACTATAGGTGAAGAGAACGTCTAATAGTATCTCGTGTACAGTCAGTGCTCAGCTGGGTTAATTGTGTTCTTTTTACCAGTCTTGCATCTGAATGGGTTCATAGAACATCCAGTGTAGTTCATCAATTCACGGGAGCCCTGACGCCACAGAGAGCCACCAAGTGGAATAGAAGCAGGCACAAACTAACAAGCCATCTGCAAATGTGTACTGTCAGAGGAAATGCTAGACACACTTCAGCTTTTTCAGATACATTTCCACACATTAGAAGAAACACTGTCATCCTGACATAAACGTGGCACTCATTTGGATATGTGTGTGAGTTTGTATACAAGAAAGAGAAAGAGCTTTTCCTACAAGCAGACGTGTGACTGGATCAGCTGTCGCCAGCATCCACGCTCCTTCTCCCCCACGCCCACACGCAGACAGTCCCAGCAGACCCCGAGGGACCGTCCCTCCTCGTCAGGGCTCACTGACAGACGCCAACGCCCACGGTGGGCACAGACGGAAGGATGCGGAGACACACTGAACGAGCCTGCTTCTGCAGATGCTGAGACTGCAGACATTTTGGTGGCTGAAGGAAGCCTGTGGCCAGAGAGGAAGAAATATCTTCATTGCCGCAGATACCTCTTCCAGCAACCTGCTGCCCAACACTTGGGTTTTCCACCTGGCTACTGCACGATTGCAAGCTTGAGAATACTGAGACCTAAAAGCTTGATTGCGGCCACCCCCTGAACAAAGAACAGCACCCACATGCCAGTCCAGTTTGCTCAGCTACAGGCAGATCAGAACACGTCCACCTACCAGCATGCATAATCCCATCTACTCAACTGGGACTGGAAGATTACAAGTTCAGGTCTGGCTGGGTGATTTAGCAAGACTCTGTCTCAAATAATTCGTTAAAAAGTCAGCCAAGCATGGTACACACTGGTCATCCCAGCACTCTGGGAGGCTGAGGGGGGTGGATCACAAGTTCAAGCCCAAATTAGCAAATTAGTGAGACTCTGTTTCAAAAATACTTTTAAAAAATATGCAAGGACTGGGGATGGAGCCCAATCCAAAAACTTTGGGCTCAATATCCAGCACCTTAAAAAATTAATGATAACAATGACAAAAATTACATCTGCAACCGCATTAGCTTGGTTATTCAGAGGCAAAATAGAAATCATAGTTTGTGAATGACTGTGTGGTTGAAAAAAAAACAAAAACTCAACTGCTCCAAAGTTAGTAAACACTATCAAGAGATTTGCAGCTACAACAGCTATCTGTAAGACCTACAGTCCTACCACCATGAGCAGACAGTCATCCAACAACTTCAGAAAAGAAGAAATCAAACTCTTCTGTACTTCTACTTTCTTTTTTCCCGTATAATAAAATTTCCCTAATTTATTTTATTTTTATCAAGTAGCTCTTTTTTTTTATTTAAGAGAAAATGAACACAGAAAAGAGAAACAAAAAGCAAAAGAGACAAACAAACAACAACAAATCCGATACAATAACACTATAGGTTTACAAAATGAGATGGTTGGAACCTGACAGTAGTTATAACATTGCGTAGCGCTACTCTCAAAGCGGTTGTTCAGATTAACAGATAAAGACATGCAAAATTGATCTAATCATATGAGTATTAACTGTTCTTTTTCAATAGTTAATGCATTTAGTAATATAGTCATTTTTACTATCTTATGTATACCTTTTTATAAATTTATGTGTTTTTCCTTTTCCCTTCCTTCTTTCCTCCTTTCCCCTTGGAATACCTCTTGCTGTCTTTAAAATAACTGCCCATACCATCAGGCCTAATATAATCAAACAAAATAGTTCAGAATAAAGCCAATAAAAAATGAAACAATGGTTACAGAAAAGAGAAACAAAAAGCTAAAGGGACCAACAAACAACTTTAGCTTTTTGTTTCTCTTTTCTGTGACCATTGGTTTATTTTTTATTGACTTTATTCTGAACTATTTTGTTTGATTATATTAGGTCCAATGGTATCGGCAGTTATTTTGAAGATAACAGGTATTACAAGGGGAAAGGAGAAAGGAAGGAAGGAAAAAGGAAAAAGACACAGATTTATATGTAGGTATATGTAAGATAGTCAAAATGACTATACTACTAAATGCATTAACTATTGAAAGAGAACAGTTGATGCTCATATGATTGGATCAGTTTTACATGTCTATATCTGTCAATCTGAGCAACCCCTTTGAAGGTAACAATATACAGTGTTGCAACCACTGTCAAACTCCAACCACCTCATTTTGTAAACCTATAATGTTACAGCCTAATTTATTAATCTTTACATTCATTTTAATTTTCTATTAATGTCTGTCCAGCACTTTTCTCCTGGTAAGTCAACCACCTTTTTCTTATAATCATAATGTAGGTTGGATTCCAATGCCTATTGAGTGAACACTACAATTTTCTCATGTCCATTTAAACTTTCTTTCAAAAATGGTGGTTTGAATTCTTACATTGTCAGTTACTGAGGACCTCCTTGCCTCCAGATCTTGAAATTCTTCAAAACGATTTCTGATACCAAATATTTTATGTTCTGACACAGAAGATATGATTTTTTTTTAAATTCAAGCATCCTTAATTATTGTAATAAATGTAAACATATCCACATTAATAAGTCCTCTGTGTGGGTAGAGTAGAATCTGGTAAGTGGCTGTTCTTAGAGGAACACAACTTTCTCATCAAGCTACTATAATTTGACAAAATGATCTATACCTCAAGATGAATACTATTAAAAGATAAGATGATCAATATATTTTTAAAACAATGATCAAAATGTCTGCCTTTGAAGTGGTAAGGTTCCTGGCATAGTTAAACTTATTGCCAAATTGGTTGGCTCAGGAGCCACCTTCAAGATTAATGAAGCACACTTCTGGATAGGATAGGTCATGGAGTCATGACCTTGGTGTCTACATCTGTTCTTCACCCCTTCCTCTCTAGTGCAGTCTCCTGCTCTGTTTCCCTGCAAATGTGAACTGAGCATCTTTGTTCCACCATGTCTTTCTGCCATAACGTTCATGCCTTGAAGCCAACTGACCATGGACTAAACCCTCTGAAACTGTGAGCCAAATAAACCTCTCCTTTAAGTTATAATTGTCAGGTAATTCATTCTCCTGGAATGGAAAATCTGACCAATACAGTGGCAATATGGTTGCCATCACAAGAAACACTGTAGAACTTAATGTCAAATACAAAGTGAGGTTTTTCAAGTATTCCAGTTCCCTTCATCTCACTTTCATAGCAACCAGAATCAAAGATGGTAGAGGTAAGACAGTGGATCATAGTTCACCTGATGGCTCCCAAACTGGAAGCAAAATTTAAACTGCTGTTGTTGACCCTGAACATGAGCTTCCCTTAGTCATCTCTGTCACTGACTGCTCACCTCTCAACCACTTGTGTTTTGATGACTTCTACTTAACTTAGACTTTTGCTAATATTCATCTACCTCTTCCCTGGAGCACACCTTCACCTATAGCTTTGCTATGCTTCAGTCTCCTTTGAGGCACAATATTTATTAGAAGCATTGTGAAGGAGAATTCCTGTCCTGGGGATTTGGTCTAAAGTAATCTTCAAAGAGTCTTTAAAAGCTAGGATTTTTTCACCTCTGAGTGCAGGAGTCATCAAGATTAAACCCAGCCAGTGGTCGCTGATCTGAGCAGACTGCACCCGGGCACCAGGCCACGTGAAATTATAGAGACCAAAGCAGGAAAACACTCTGAAAGGCATGGCCAGAATGACAACCAAGGGATAGAGCCACATGGGACCCGAGCAGAGGAAAGATCCAGGCATCAAAACCACATTTGCGCTAATTCTAGGGATTAGCTCTGCAGTCCTCATTCTCTTCAAAAATGAACAGAAATAGGAAATATGATGGATACTTGACTGTGGTCCAATCAGCATAGGAGAGTGCTGGTGAAAGGGAGATTTATTTTATGTCTTTTTCCACATCAAGGTTTCTACAGCTTTTGAGATATTGGATTACCTCATTTTCAAAAACACACAAATGTCCACAAATGGCTAAAACATTGCCCAATTTAAATTTCGAACAAACATTTATGAATAATGACAAAAAAAAAACTGTCTAAAACCTCAACATGCCTTCTGCTTGGTTCTGTGAAAAGAAAAATAATGACATTGACCTCCACGTCGTGGGCCTCAGACCCAAGAATAAATTGAAACTTACACTAGCAATTGTTGAAGGACTATGCAGCTGTGGGAGTAAAGAATATTTTCCCTACATCACTTCATTTTCTCTGAGATTCTCCAGAAGTGCCCACGTCCCATTGCTTAGTATTTAGACAATTGCAACCTTGTCCTGGTACATCTCAAAGTAATGATGCCTTTTCCATGGAGGGCTTTCCGGTATATTCTGTCGTGTATTACCAAGTCTCTTCGGTGTACGGAAATTCATTTCATTTCCCCCACCAACCCAGGAGAGAGGGAGTTCTTATATTTTCCTATCCCGCAGATCAAACCAAATATTTTATCTTGAGCAAAATTCCACTCCGTTTCACCCCAATGCGTGAGGTTTATTCATGAGTCTCCAACTGAAAACATAAGGCATAATAATCATTTCTAGGCAGCCAACTGATGAAACCACTCTGCCGTTTATTTGTATTGCTCTTATCCTGCCTAAATGAATTGAATATGTCAGCCCCTTCTTGCCTCCTCACCCAGATTGCTGAACAGCAGTTTCTGCTTCAGTCGCACCAGTTTAGTGTAAAACTATCAATGGCCTAAGGATCGCGTGCCATCCAGCTCCGTCAGTTGCTAACTAAAACTGTCCTGCGAGCAGCTGAATGAGGGGATCATGCTAACGTATTTTACAGTTTACCAGAGTAGCAGCTGCCAGGGTGAAATCTGTAGCACACACTTTCCTTGTTGGACACAAGCGCAGTCAGGGTGGACCAAGCGGGGTGGATGTGAAATCCCCGCCCACTCAGCCCTACGTCCGCCCAGAGTCGCACATTATGGTTAGACAGATTCTGCTTGTGCCACTAAATATACTCCACATTTCCTGAGATCAGCCAGTATATCATATTATTTTGAGTGATCACAACTATTGGCAAGCTAAGGATTTCATTCTCTGAACATTTGTTTGCATTTTTGGTCACAGAAATAGAATTTTCTAGAAATTCATGTCTTAGAGTGAGTTCATAAAGAAGAGCCTGTAAGAAGAAGTTATTGTTATCCAATCACTTTTATTCTTGGATTTAGTTTTTTGGGATGGTCCATCATTAAAGCGAATTTAGTATGCCTTGAAAATATGAACAAGTAATAAATTCATAAACATAAATATTTCTCTCCTTTTTAATGTAGCAGATACTCTGAAATTTTATTCAAGGCAATGCTGTTTCAAATATCTCGAAGAAAAATATTCCTTCAAATCTTCAGTAAACAATTCAGATGCTTTTATATCAAATGAGCTCTCCCATCAGGGAACTTACTTTATAGTAAGTTGTTG
This sequence comes from Dasyprocta punctata, assembly GCA_004363535.1. Classification (NCBI taxonomy): domain Eukaryota; kingdom Metazoa; phylum Chordata; class Mammalia; order Rodentia; family Dasyproctidae; genus Dasyprocta; species Dasyprocta punctata. The sequence goes on from RJWM01020130.1 coordinate 12,758, forward strand.
TCAAATGGAAATTCTAATCATCTTGCCGCCTGCATCACGAGAGTTCATAATAACCAGACACATGCAACCTTCCAAAGTTAGTTTATTTTGGATTACAGCTTGATTCCCCACAGACTTGGATATTTAACAAGGAATTACTACTGACTTAAATGAGTTCACAAAAGATACTAAGTACGCAGCGTCTACTACACACACAAATACAGAGAAGTCCAGCGCGTCTATAAATGTGCAATTCATTTTAGCCTGATTAGCAATGGTTTTCAAAATGGCTCTGTTAATCCCTGCACCCCATCTCCCACCCCGGCCCAGAACCAACAGAATCTTCAGCTTATTTAAGCTTGAAACTTGAGAAAATAATCTTATACTCTACTGGGACCCCGAATGCAGCTGTAGGGACCCCTCTGAGACCTTCACGGGATTGGTAGACACCTCAGTAAAAGAGTTTTATAAGCATTTAATGTATTTAATTTTGAAGGGATTAGATGAAATGTTAGCGTAGCTGACTGTGAACCACATTCCACAATCAACAACCCAATGCCATTCTTTCTTCCAAGCAAAGGACCATATATTTTGAGAATGGCTTTATACAGTCAGTTTGTTTTGCAGTTTGAGGTATTCTGGAAATGGGGGAAAGATAAATAACTTGAGGTTTTTCTGTTAGCTAGCGATTTAAGAAGGAAGCGTTAATAAGTCAAACTCCCCAGTGAAGTGTGTCAACCTGCTTCAAGGTGAATCCATCCTTTAGATTCTCAGTTTTACCTGAAATTATTATTCCCAGTTGATTGCACACCTTTACACTTGTTGCCATGCAGGACCAGAGCTAAACTAGCATTGTAGAAAAACTTTCATGGTATAATTTGAGTAACTGAATATTTAAACAGCTTTTCTTATTTTGGAGCACAGTAAGAAAAGCACTAACTGTCTCAAAAACCTTTAGTCTAACATTTTGGGGAAACAAATCAGCAAAACACACCCAGGTGATGTCACACACACACACACACACACACACACAATTTTGATGAAATGCATTTTTTGCTGCTTTCTTCCTTATATGCCTGCTATTGTATGTAACTGTGTAGAATGGACACACAATTCCAGAGATGACTTCCCAGCCAAAAAATTAATTGTGAAGCAAGGAAAAGAAAATCACAACCCTAAACAAAGAAAATTACCTGCTGGTTTCATACAAATGAGAGCTGGCATTTGAAGCCCAGGATGCTGGCTGTTCTGTGTGGTACCCATTTAAACTGGCGTCTGAAGACAGCCAGCAAGCTGCCAAATCCACTGCATGCCAACCCTATCGCTAGGCAGGCTGGCAGTCCCAAAATAAAACAAAGGCCAGATTACTGGCCTTGAAAGCATCAAAAAGAGGACCAGCAGCTTATGAGGAATTTAAGTAATCATCCTCCATTTCTTAACAAGATTACCCTTAAAAGCCCCTGAGAAACCAGCGCCTTCCTCCCCAAGTTTTCTGCTCCCCTGCTTAGAAAGGTTGTGTCCATCTCTTCCTGCTGTTCCCTCCACCGCGAGCGGAAGCTGGCTCTCACCTGTGGGCTTGGCTTGCCACTCGCAGTTAATGCGGGTGCCCGAGCCAGAGCACCCCCCGCAGCTGAGCACATCTCTCCCCCAGGGCCGCCGCACAAATGCAGCTGTGTTTGCACATCCAGGGCCCAAGGGCATGTTCCACTTACTGACCTGATGCTTTACCTTCACAAGGGTACTTGTCTACACAGCAAACTCATGAATCAAACTAAGGGTCCTTTTCCCTGCTTACATTGGGGTAGGGTGGGGAATGGGATTAAAAGCCGCCCCAAGATTTGCTGGTGAGTTCTCTTCCCATGTGTCATCTATCATCACCTTCCTAGCCAGGAGCGCTTCCAAAGGCCTCTATCTTTAGAGTTGTGAATGCGATCAATTTGCACAGTGTCTCGGCGGCAAGGATGTGAGACAATCCAACCCCGCTCTGGACGCATTCTCCACTTCAGGTTCCAAATGTCAGCCAGCAGAGCCCTGGCACGCGCCTCCTCATGGTAGGTGACTCCTTCCCGCACCCGGCTTCACAGGACCAATGGTAGCAAGAAGCACTGTTTTCCACTCCTGGCGATCGTGCAGATTAGCTTCAGGCCTGTACCTCAGCCCCTTTGCCATGCCTGTCACCCTATTCGGTGCCCTCTCAGGGAGCACTTAAGTCTGCTTTGGGGACACCACACACTGCCACAGTCTCTGACCTTGAATGAGAATATACCCACTTCCCCACACGCTCTACAGAACCCCAGAAAGAATTCCATGTATGACCACAACCTCTACCTAGAACTAGTGAAACTGGGGGCAGTTTAGGTTATTTTCTGCACAAGAAGCCCTTGCCTACGAAATCTGCTAATTGAAAAGACCCCCACCCTCCAAAAAAAGATGTAACAGAGACTCCTAAATTGCAGAAACAAAGATCATTTCTGCTGTGAGATATTGGATTTCTAAATTTAATGTTAATCCTGAATTGTTCAGAAATGTTGTTTGTCTTTAATTATTATAATATTCCCATTCAATTAAAAAAATTAGGTGTTGTAATTCAGACTCTTAATTAAGCGAATTAGCTTTTGACATTTTCTTGGAAAAAGATGTTCCCAGTGTGGGCTTTTCCCCCCTTTACTTGCTATTAAATGCTCCTTAGCACTTTTTAAATACTTTGGTAAGAAATATGCAATTTATAACAACGTGCCAACTTTTTTTTTCAGACACTGAAGAGGCAGCTGCTAAACCCCAGGCACCATACATTTTAGCAAAAGGTGGAAATTTGCATTGAATACCAATGACTGCTTTTGTAAAGATTCAAACACCACAGTGTGCGTGGAGCAAAGTGCTTTTCCATTCTCCAAACAAACCCTCCTGCTCTTCCCATAACTGCTGTTTATTTGCTGAAGCAAAACATCTCCCCACCCCCGCCCATCCTGGTCTCCTCTTGCTTTCCTGTCTCAACTGTAAATTTTCTGTTGCCGTGTTGCCGTTGCCACTGCTGCTTGAAGTTGTCAGAGGAAAAAGTTAATTCTCACTGAACGAAGTGCCGGCAAGGAGCCTGTCCTGCCGTGACATGGGCGAATTAGCAACTTTGGTAGAGGTTGATAAGTTCTCATGCTTTTCCCAGTAACAGTGAAAGAACCAGCAAAGTCCACGTCAACTGGGCATTCCCAAGTTTGTTTTTCTTTCTTTTTTTTTAAACTTTCATTTTTATTAGCACCTGTTTGTAGTACATAATGATTCCATTCATCTGGAGGAGTTGGTGCCTGGACACAACACATCTTAATTCTTTTCCATCCCCTTTCTCTTCCCCTCTTCTTACCTCCATTGCTTAGAATTAATAGCCAAATTCAGCAATGTAGCAGGATAGAAAATCAATATATAAAAATTAACAGGGTTCCTGTACACCAATGATAAACTCACTGGCAAAGAAACCAGGAAAACAATACTATTCACAGTAGCAGCAAGAAAAATTAAATACTTTGGAATTAACCTAACCAAGGAAGTAAAAGACTTCTATGTTGAAAACTATAGAACTCTAAAAAAGGAGCTTGAGGTAGATATAGGAAAATGGAAAGATATCCCCTGTTCCTTGACCAATACAGTCAAAACAGCCAGTTTCAAAACTGATACACAGATTCAAAGCAACCCAAGCCAACATACCAACAGCATAACTCCCAGAACTAAAGAAAACAATCCTAAAATTCATATGGAATCAGAAGAGACCCAGAGTAGCAAAAGTTATCCTGGAAAACATGAGCAAAGCATAATCCCAAATTTAAAGTTATATTACAAAGCCACAGTGATAAACACAGCATGGCACTGGTACAAAAACAGAGGTAGATCAGTGGAACAGAATAAAGGATTCAGAAACAACCCCAGGCACATTCTGCTCTCTGGTCTTTGATAAAGGAGCCAAAAACTTACATGGTAACAAAGATACCCTCTCATAAATGGTGCTTGGAAAACCAACTACCCACATGCAGAAGATTGAATCTAGACCCATATCTCTAACCATGTACTAAACTAAAATCAAAATGGATCAAAGATGTAAGTGTTAACAGAGAAACACTTAATTGCTGGAAGATAAAACAAATGAACCTCTTAAAAGTATAGGCATAAGCAAGGACTTTCTGAACAGAACCCCAATTTCACAAGAAAAAACATCAAGAATTAATCAATGAGAGCATGTCAAATTAAAAAGCTTTTGCAAAACAAAGGAACCAATAAGCAGTGAAGAGACTGCACAGAATGAGAATGTATTTTTTTAAATATACTTCAGTTAAAAGACTAATATCTAGAATATATAAAGAACACACAAAACAGACCCCTCCCCAAATAAAAGACCCAATCAAAAAATGTGCAACTTAAATTAATAGACTCTTCTCAGAAAAAGAAGTACAAATGGCCAGTAAACACATAAAAAATGTTCACCATTGCTGATCATCAGAGAATTGCAAAATGAAATACAAAGATTCTATCTCCACTCCAGAAAGAATGGCTGTGATCAAGAAATTCGATAACAACAAATGCCAGCTACTAAAAAGCCCTTTTACGTTGTCACTGGAAATGTAAACTGGTCAACCACTATGGAAACCAATGTGAAGATTCCTCAAAACACTAAAACTTGAAATTCCATCTGATCTAGTTAGTCCCCTTCCAGGTGTCTTTGCAAAAAAGTTAAAGACATCATATTACAGTGATGTATGCATTACAGGTTTATAGAAACACAATACATATAGCTAACTCTCAGAAGCAGCTGGTACTGGGTATCTATCATCAGATGAATGGATAAAGAAAATGTGCTTCTACACAATGGAGTACTACTCTGTCATAAAAAAGGATACTCTTGAGTCATTTTCAGGAAAATGGTTGCATTTTGGGACCATAATATTAACTGAAATAAATCACACACACACACACACACACACACACACACACACACATACACGCATACACACACACACACACACACATACACACACAATTTAAGTATCTCATGGTTTCTCTTATGTGAGAAATGCAATATATAAATAAAAATCAAAATAAAAGGTTAATAATAGGAAAACAGATCATTCTCAAATCAGGTGACCAATGGGTGGAGGGGGAGGGAAGAGAGGAGAAAAGGATGTAAAAAGAGTTGAGATCTGTTGTGCACATGCACTAACTCCCCACGAGTAATGTGATTGCTTTACACTACAAACAGGTACTAATAAAAATTAAAAATTGAAAAAAATCAGACTGTTAAAACTTGATCTATTAATCACATCAATACAAAAGTTTTGACAGAACCAGATGGCTAGAGTGGTGCAACCTTAAAATTAACATCTCCTCCGTACATGAGCCCTTCACCGAGCCTCCCTCCCATTTGGGTGACTTGATCCAGGTCAGGAGCATGGAGAATTGATCTTTCATGAGTCATAAAATATTTGCTTTTTCAAAAAGAATGAAGGAAGTGAAACGAATGATTGAGAATATACATATTTGTGCCTATTTGAAATCAGGCTCTTTGATATGCAATACTGATCCTATCATCAAGGAAAAGAAAAAAATATTTTAAAAGAATTCTTTAAAAAAAAAAAAAGGTTCCACTTGATTTCATAAAACCTGAAAAACTGTAGACGCATATCTAGTTATTCATCTTTGAAGTCACCTTCCCTGTCAAATGTTCTTAGCTGTGTATCTGTGGTTTCAAATGTTTGCTTTTGTAATAAAACAATTCTAACCTTATGATACCGTCAACTCTACACAATGAGATCAGCTAGCTAAAAGCTTTCGCTTTGGTTTCTCAACAATGCAACAGAAAAAAATGGAAAGACAAGGACAAGAATAACATGGTCTTCAAACCACCTGAGTGAATGTGGGGAATGAAAGTTGCACTACCAAAGCCACAGAACAATGGTCTGTGATCTTATCAATTTTCATAAATTAGGCAGGTTGAAACTGGTCAGTGTTTAGTAAGCAAATTCAAGTGAGTAAAATGGGAATGAAAATCAAACACCGTGAACTTGATTTTATCGGGGGGCAGATTTACCAACTTGTAGGCAGCAGTGCCACCCGATCCTTTGCCCACCAAGAGTCTTAATGTGCATCTGAAATTCCAGGGCCCAGGAGCTGCTATGAAGTCCAGTCCCTGGTTCCACTGGGCAACACCGGCCGTGTGCGCCAACTGGAAAACAGGTCCTCCGGGCCAGCACGGCAGCGAGGAGGATGATCCTTACCTCGATCACAGCAAGGACACGATCCCCGAGTTTTGGAGTACGACCTTCCCCTGAGAAAAGTTCATCCCAGCCAGGCTTGGTGGTGCAGGCCTGTAATTCCAGCTCTCTGGGAGGACTGTGAGTGTAAACCCAGCCTGGGCAGCTTAGCAAATTAGAGAAACCTTGTCTCAAAATTAAAAAGGGACTGGGGATGTAGCACAGGGAAAAGGCTCTGGGCTCAATAGCAAGTACTGGAAAAAAAAAAAAAGAAAGAAACATTATCTACAGATTTTGCATCTAATACTTTGCCAATGATATATGTATGCACTACCTTATTTAATCTCTACAGCAGTACTGTAAGGGAGAAAATACGATTTTCTTCAAGACAGGAAGGAAGTTATTTCAAATTAAGTTCAATAAATAGGGAACAGGAGAGGCAGGATTTGAACCCATGAGTGTCACAGCTGATGCACTTTTAAAGACATCTTTAATTTTGGCCTACCTGAATTTCTTAGCCCTTTTTTCTGATATCTCCACTTTCTTCTGAAAAATCACTTCTGCCTTCCACGTGGCAGAGCCCCTGGTCCCACAGGTGGCTCATGGCCCAGGCTGGATGAGCCTGGGAAGCCTGGGCAAAGATTACAAGGCAGGCAGGGAGCTGGGACTTCACCACGGAAGACCTGGGAGCCGGTCTGCCTGCCGCCTTCCCGAGGGCCAGGTCTTCAGCTCCTCCTCAGCCCCTGGGAGCCACCTGCATCTGCCTGTTAAGCCCTCTTTCCTGAGTGACACACGGTTGCTTTCTGATACCTGCCCGGGAAGGACATTTCCTGGAGGGCCTATGGTGACGACGCACCCAGGAGTACAGCGTGTGTTAGAGCAATGCAAACAAATGAGCAGTTCATGCTGCTTGGGAAATGTCAGAAAAAATGCACGGGCAGGGGGTGCTTCCCAGAACGCAATCCCTTTGTTTTCCATGACACTTCAGGATCCAGCTGTGACCCTGGGCATCTAAGGAGCGGCACCAGAACCTGTTCCTGGACTTCCGCTTTCATGCTTCGAATGCTCACACATCCATCAACCATTTTATTGCAGTACCATATAAATCAGGCCCTGGAAATCAATTATTTAAGAAAGCAACCAAGCTACTTGCTGCTCCTGTAAAAAGACATGTGTCCCCAGCATTCCCCAGCACTGCTTTCTGTGCTTGGTGGTACGAGAAGCTGTGTGGTGTGAGGAAAAGGGGCAGATCGTACAACTTGGGGGGACCCAAGCTTCCGGGTTGCTCTGAGCATCTGAACGAGCAGCTTGAAATCTCAGTCTTGGTTCTTTGTTTGTAAGAGAGACATCAAATTTTCTCCCCATCTATTTCTTGAGATTTGAGGAGAAAAATTGTGCTGAGAGGTCTGATATCTGCCCCCAGGCAGGCCTGACTGGCTAAAACTCAACAAGTGGGCGCAACTGCTTCCATGTCTGAGGGACCATGAGGAAACGTGTCCTTCTGCCATTCTTGTGAGGCAAAGCTGCCCCCTTCCTGGTTTAAGACGCCTTCCATCTTCGAACCAGCTGTCAAATCTGTAATAGCTCCATTCTAACTCTGGCTTCCTCTTTCATTTAAAAGGACTCTCCTGACTCCATTTGGATTTCCTTGGATAATCCAAGATGTCATCCTTTGCTACATTAGCTAATAAGCCACCTTAATTCTGTCTGCAGCCTAAATTTCCCTTTGCCTCATAACCTGACATGCCAATAGCAAGGGATGGGCACCTGTCCTGCCTGCCACCACAAGGAAAAGTAGGAGGTGTCACACAAGGTCTGGACCCTGCACGCTATAAAGTTTTGAATAAGAAAGAGACAAGAATGCCAACTTGCCATGACATTCCTAATTAACATAAGTATTGGTTACTTTCTTGTCACTGACACACGCTACCTGATACCCACAACTGAAAGGAGGAGAAGTTCCAGTCCTTGCATGGTCTTCTGGCTCCAGGCAGAAGTGGCACGGCAGGGAGTCAAGGTGGAGGAGAGCTGCTCACAGTATGGCATCCATAGCAGAAGCAGAGAGGGGAGGGAGGGACCAGGAAGAAGAGACACACTTCCGGGTCACACCACAGTGACCTCCCTCTCAAACCAGGCCCCGCCTCCTGACAGCAAGGCCACTACACCACTCTAACCCTGTCACCCTCTCAACACCCCAGCGACAATCACATGAGGCTCTTGAGAGACATCTAGCTATAAACCATAAGCGCTTTAGACTTCTATTTTAGAAATCTCTTCTTTCCGTGTGCAAGTATTGAATTAGTATCACAAAACTTGTCTTCTTACTTTCATTCTTCAGGTCGGCCTAAGCCACTTCCTTGCCTTTAAGAAATCTATCACTCAAGTTATCACAGTCCTCCATTCCCTAAAATACACTTTGAAACCAGTGAAGTGACTAATAAATACCAGTAGCTGAAACAGAAATGTTTTCATTAAAATGAGCTTGACAGTTTGCCTGTATACTGATAAGAAGCTCTCGAGAAATAAATTAACAGGATATTTTCTTGATTAACTCCCAAATTGTAGTTTGCAGTATAAAGCACAGTGGGTTGCATGAGATCTTCAGAAAACCCTGCTGAAAAGAAGCCTGGTAGGTTCCAGAGATACAAAGGGGAAAGGGAGGCACACCAACCCCTCCGTGTCAGCTTCTCAAATTACATTTTAAAAATCTCACCGTTGCCATGTATGACTCATAATGGGCATTTTCCAGAAAAATGAAACTGCCCTTCAAATTACTCTAGGCCTATGATTAATTCTTCCTTGAAAGGGAGATGGTTTCTCCTTTTGAAAGACAGTAGCACTAAGCAGCCTGAGGGGCACCTGGTGGCGGGTGAAGTGCGCATGTCCACAGTCTGACGAAACCGGGGGCCACACCATTGAAGCAGGCTAGTTGCAGTTTGGGCCTCAACAGTTTCCTCAAGTTTTTTATTATCTCCCCACCTCAGGAGCCATCACAGATCTTTTATTCCTAATTTCTCTCCACCAGAATTTGTTTTTTTTCCCTTGTGGTACTGGGAATTGAAGCCAGGGCTTCTGAACTGATCTACATCCCCAGAACATTTTTATATTTTTATTTTGAGACAAGGTCTCACTAAGTCACTAAATTTCTCAGGCTAGAATTAAACTTGTGATCCTCCTGCCTCAGCCTCCCAGAAAGCTGTAATTACAGATATGCACCACCACTTCCAGCTCCATCAGGAATTTTTAACGTTGTAGCCGCACTGTGTATCTGTTTATGTGCTTTACACGGGAAAGGATGCCCCTCCACAGACTGGCACTGCCTTGTGCAGGCTATCAGCCAGCCTGACCCCGTCTACACTCTCTGATCATGCACCTGCACCTGCTCACTGAGCGTTTACCAGGAGCCAAACTCACAGCTAGTAAGACATGAGTGAGCAGCCCAGTAAATACAGAGCTCATGCCAACACTGAATTTAACAAAGCATCAGAAGTGAGACCACATTTATAATTAGGAACACGATCTCCTGCCTACAGCTCTCCCTTACTGTGGGTCTAAGGGGTCACGGATGTTGGGGACAGCGACAGAGTCCAGGGCGAACAGCAGAGCTCCTCAGAGTGGCCCCACTGCGTCACAGCCATGTTCGCAAAGCCCAGATTTTCTGTACAGGCACCACGGCTGTGCTTCCCTTAGCGTCAATGAGTCCGTTCCTCCGGCGGATCTCACGGGCACACAGGACCTAGAGGGGAAGCATGGCTAACATCTGCGACTGCGGGCATCACCAGCACCATCTATGACTTACAGATCCTTTTGAAAATATTCGGGGACTGCAGTATAGACAGAGTCCGGGGTGACGTGTGACCTGGGAAGCCACACACTGCCCCTGGCATGCCCCATTCAGTTGCCGATTATGAAATGTCAAGTGTGTGGCCCTGATGAAACTTGGAAAGTTGAAAATCAGCAGAAAAATGAATGACTCAGTCCCATTCCCCTTAGAGAACCACACTGAACACCGTGTTGGAAGCCTGGGGCAGAGGAAGACGTCAGGAAACAGAAAGCAAGAGGTGGACAGGCAGGAGCTGGAGGAGCAGGAGGCTCAGGGCTCGCTGGCAGCCCAAGGGGAAAGGGAAGCAGCCGCCCGCGCTGGCGAGTCTGAGTCACCAGCCTGGCAGGACACCGTGTGATCGGTGGGTCACCGCCACAGAGGAGAGGTTTCCCCCTGCTCACGTCACTAAACACCTGTTAGCTGAGCCATCCAAGTTCCGTCCCTGTCCCTGAACTGGAAGCTGTGTGCTCAGCTGGGTGTGTCCCAGGCGTCTGCTCCCCAGACAATCCTGTCTCTTCCCAGATATCACCAAGAGGTCCCCTTTCGTTTCCTTATCTCCTCCTCTCTTTTTCTTAGAAATAGTTTGCTTTTTGCAGTGTGGCCAAGTATTTTCAGTGTGACCTTCCACCTTGTCTTGGAGTCTGGCCATCCACGCTGAACAGTGGGCCAGGCCAGATGTCATAGTTACTTTCTTTCCACTAGGATGCAATTCCCAACAATCACAACTTAAAGAAGAAAGGTTTTCTGTTGATCATGGTGCAGTCCATGGTTGGGCAAAGACGAAACAATATGGCAGAGGGGCCCGGCAGAGGAACAGCTGCTCACCTCCTGGCATCAGGGAAGCAGAGTCAAGGGAGGAATGGGGGAGAGACAACCCTTTCCAGGTCACGCCCACGGTGACCCTCTTCCCATCAGACCCCACCTATAGGCAAATCAGTTATAAACCCATAGTCCAACCATTTTCCAAATACAGGTGGCTTTTGAGGCCATTGCAGATCCAAAACATAACTCAGAAGTACCAGGTCCATGTGGAAAGACCCCAAAATAAGATTTGGTGACTTTTAGCACCTGGACAGGGTTGTGACAACCGCCAAGGGAATGTCTGGGATGATCCAACGCCAGCCTGCCAAAAGGAAGAACAGAGAGAGAAATGGAGTGAAGATCAGGCCGTGTGGTAAAGTCTCTTGGAGCCTCGACTCCGGCTCCCAGCTAAGGGTGAACACGACTTCTCTCACTTGCTATCTACACGGACGGGGATAATTTACCCAACTTTTATATGCCTCGGTATCCTCATTTATAACAGATGCATGACAATACCACTTATCTCGTGGTGTTGTTAATTAGTAAATACTACTGCTTAAGCATTAGGAAAATAGTTGGAACAAGGGCAGTACATAGCACATACTATTCATGCTTATTAATCAGGTCGCGTGAATAGGTCAGATAAGCAAAGAGTCTGAAAGAGTAACCTCTAGGTGGGGGAGGCCCAGAGAGCAGGCCTCTCCCCTGTGAAGTCTGTGTGTGGAAAGCTGCTGTCGAGGGCACCTGGCCAGGTCAGACACGAGTGGATGCTGCAGCACAAAGCAAATCTGTGCGTAGAACCCAGAGCTCTCTGTAGCAGCCACGTGGTCAGTGCGATTCCATTATAGCATGGAAGTTAGTTAATGCCACTTCAGTGCATTAACTCCAATTCCACTGAATTTGCAGTGTCTCATTGTTGGCCCAGCCTCCTGTCAGCGCTTCCAAGAAGAGGTGACTGCAGACCAGGTATCCTGACCACAGCACAGGAGGAGCAGCTTTTATTAACAATAGCTGCATTCACAAAACACTCCATCAGCAACTGGAGTGCATGGTGGGCAAAACCCCCAGGCCATGGGTCTGTTTCTCTCATCTGTGATATTCTGAGACGTTGGAAGATTCTTGTCTGTGGTTTCTCACTGTCATGAACACTTACACTGTGTCCCCAGGAAATGACCCAGGTGGACCCTCTCTCTCCAGCAACAGGGCACCATTCAGGGAACTTTGTCTGGCTTGACTCATCCCAGATTACACGCCGACCCTTGTGCTCTCACTGGATGTTTCTTTCTCTTTCCACCACATTTCCTTACTTGCTACACTACTACATGAGTGAACATCCCAGACATTTGCTGTTGTTTCAAGTGGACTTATTGTAATATTCTTGGCATCGTGGTAATTTCTGGTGCAATAATAACAGTCAAGATAGACACGCACCCTATATGCCATGCAGGGCTATGCTAGGCAGGGCTCTGCAGGGATCCAGAATCAACAAGAAAAGAATGGAAGGATGGATGAAAAGATGGGTGGACAGAAAGATAGATATACATAGATAGATGGATAGATAGATAGATAGATAGATAGATAGATAGATAGATAGATATAGATAGATGATGGATGAGTGGGTGAATGGATAGACAGATGGATGATCAGTGGGAGGACAGATAGATAAATAGATGGGTGCATGGGTGGATGAATGCATGGATAGTTGGGGAGACAGAGAGAAAAAGAGAGAGAGAGAGAAAGGATTATTTTAAGGAATTGACTCATCATTTTGGGAAGCTGGCAAGTTCAGTATCTGCAGGGTAGAGATGCAGAGAAGAGTTGCTTTGCAGTTTAGTCTGAGTACAACTGAAGACAGAATTTCCTGCTGAAAAATACCTTTGTTCTGCACCATCCCATCTTGTGTTCAATCAATACCTCTGCACCAGGACCTCACCAAGTAGACACAGATGATTTCCACGTCAAGCGGTAAGCAGGCATTGTCCACTCAGCGAGAATTCTACAGAAGAAACACACAGGGCTGTCCACACACAGACAACAGCTCCTGATTTGACACCATTGGTCACAATGGGTACCCAGAAGTCGATTATCCAGTCAAATGTGAGGAACCTGGAGGTCAGAATAGGATGAAGCGGGAGTGCGAAAGTCCAGAGGAAGGGTCCCGAGGCTTCCGGAACAGGGAGGGCTGCGAGGCAAGGCTCGCGTGTGGAAGGGTCTGCGCGTCACACCCAGGAGTCCAGACTTCCTCTCTAAGGCAAAGAGGCAGAAGACCTAATGAGAAGTTGTGATGAGAGTGAGATTGTATCTAGTGACTCTCACTGTATCAAGAGAATCCGATTCAAGGTGGAGAGCAGCAAGCCCCTTTTTAGAAAGGAGGCTATGCAAACAGAATGGGTCGCCGTGGTATTCTCAATATCACGCTCAACACCTGGTTTTCCATAAAAGGAAAGCTCATGTTTTAGGCTCCTTGGGCCAAATATTCTCTATCACCAAAACTCAGCTCAGTGGTTACAGCAAGAAAACAGCCATAGACAACATGTACAAAGAAGTGAACCTGGTCAGGTCCCAATAAAACCTTCACTCAGGTGGATGGAGGGCCAGATCCGATAGGCAGATTCCAGTTTGCTGGGTCCTGGCCTCAGGAAAGGGAAAGCAGTGATACGTTCAAGAATTGCTTAGGAGAACCGATGGGAAGTGGTGATCATGACGGGGGAAGAGGAGGCGGGGTCAGCAGTGATGCGTTTAGGGAACCATCCAAGCACACAAGTTTGGTTCATGCTTGGACATAAGCGCCCAGAACTCAGAGAGGTCCAGGGTGGAGGTTTAAGGTTGGAAATCGTGCTCACTGTGCAGACACAGGGCTCCAGGAGCGGGCAGGTGGAGAACAGGAGAAACCTCCTCAAAGACACCTGGGACCTCCCCGCAGCCACGTGGCACACGGTGGCTGAGGAGTCAGTGAAGGTGACCAGAAAGACTGCAGAAAGGAAAGAAGAAAAAGAAAACACTGGCATCCAGGTGACAGAAGGAAGAGGAAGACAGAAAGGGAAAGGCAGGACAGAGAAGAGAAAAGCAGCAACAGCAAATGCTGCTACAACTAGAAGCAAGTCCAACCCTCGAAGCTTAGACATAGTACAAGGAGGTGTTGGTGGCTGAGGCCTGAAGCCCCCACCCCACCCCGAGGGAGCAGAGAGGGAAGAATCCACTCCTCAGGCCTTTCAAGATTAAAATTCTAAGCCGGGCGTGGTGGCACACACCTTTTTTTGTTTAATCTTTTTATTTATTTATTATTAATAATAACAATGATCAGAGTAAAGCAAAACAGAGAGAACCATATTGGGCCTCGAAGAAGAGACAGAAGAGAATCCCCCATACTTGCTACATTGCCTGCTGTCACCTTCCAAAGAGATGCTCAGGTTGCTGACCAGAGGCCTGCAAAATCTACGAAACAATACTAGCAAATAGTTGCTTGATGCTCTTTGGTTGCTATCAATTTAGCCAGACCTCCGAAACAGGGTGGTGGGGGGGGGCTGTGTTTGTCCCTGATTCCAAGCCCGCTAGGTGCTGCTTGGGCCCAGTGGGCGCACACCTTTAATCCCAGCACTCAGGAGGCTGAGATAGGAGAAGCGTTGTGAGTTCAAAGCCGACTTGAGCTGCAACATGAGCAAAGCCATCCTGAACTACATAGTGTGACCCTGCCTCAAAAATCTAGGGCCGGGAGTTTGGCTCAGTGGCTTGAGTACCTGCCTGGCAGGTGCGAGGTTGTGAGTTCCATCCCCAGTACCAGAAACAAAACAAAAGAAAACAAAAGATTAAAATTCTAGTCATAGTGCCAAAGTGAAGAGACGCTGCCGAGAAAGGTTAACGCCCCTTTGCTTTACGCCAGGCTTTCTTTGTAGACTTTCCCGCTTATGGTTCATGTCTGGACACACGGCTCACAGGTGGGCGTGGGCGGTGACCCGAGAACAGCTGCTCACGGGCTGCTGGGAGGCCCGAGGGCTGTGGGCGGGGCCTACGGCTCCCTTTCCCGCCCCTCCCTGGATTTCTTCCTCCCCTGCCCGAGAGGCCAGCAGCTCTGCCCGCCCAGCCCCTCTGCCGGGCCACCCTACCTGGGAGCTGCCAAGGGACAGATGTCCTCTTTAATTTGTGGGTGTCAGGTCCTGTGTCTCAGGGATGAAGAAGATAAGGAGGACACTGGGCTGACAGAGTTGCAACCTCCCAAATGAAAACCAGAGGGAAGATAATTTTCTCAGTCTTTGGCACTGTGTATAGCAATTATACATTGCTCATGATAGATAGTCATTGAAACACAAGTTTAGCTGAAAAACAATGTAATTGTCATTATGCCAATTATTAAATACAGTTGTATCTTTATGGTCTATCTGGTATATTATTATATGTAGACCATGTGTGTAGTTAGGCACATGCTAAGTTTTATTAGTATCATATAGATGCAAAGAAATTTTTCTGCTTTGATTAATAGGTATAAGATAGCCAGGTGTGGTGGCACACACCTATAATCCCAGCACTCAGGAGGCTGAGGCAGGAGGATCCTTTAGAGTTCAAGATCAGCCTGGGCTGCAAAGTGAGCTCAAGGCCAACCTGAACTGCATAGTGAGAACTTGCCTCAAAAAGACAAAAGAAAAAAAATCTGATGAGGAAATTTTATTTTTAAATGACTTTCATTAAGGAAAACACATCAAAACAAATTTTAAGCTGCTCTATTCAGCTCCTCTTGGGTTTTTTGGTTTTTTTTTTTTTTTTTTTTTTAACCCCCCGAGGTATCTGGTACAAACAATGCCTTGTTTCTTCACAGCCTGCCTGCAGCTCGTGGGCGTGGAGGGAGAGGAGGCCGCAGAGCTGCTCGCCCTTTCCGTGCCACCCTCAGTTAAGTCCAGTTCCTTTTACACTGACACTGAGAGGAACGTCCCTGTCACAAACCGCAGCTTGTGAGGGATGTTAATCGGCTCTTTCCTGAGCCAAGAAGAGAAGAAATGACCTTCAGAGTCATTTTAACTCTTGTGTAGAAGGTTACATCTCTCACGAGCTCAAAACAACCTGTAAGGTTTTCAAACTTTTGTATAATGTGACACAATGCTTTGTTTCTCATCGGTTCCTTTCAGGAGGAAGCACATCTTTCATGTTAAACTAATGCATTGATTGTTGTTAAAAACTGGTCAAAATGAATGATTATTAAAAATGTTCAGAAAATAGCCTCCCAAACGTTGAATAATATTTAAAACGAGTTATTCGCCAATCAACCTTTGAGCCTGTTGTCTAATCTCCCTGGAAAATAAAATGGTACACAGTATCACACTGTCCATAATGCCATCAAAGAGGGCATTATTGTATAATCATAGATTCACTGTTAGTTATCTTAAAATAAATTATAATAGAGGAATATTTTCAACACTCTTTGTAAGTTCAAAACTTTTCCTTTGGCCTCAAAATAAGAGTTTACATCATTCTAATAATAAAAATTAAATGAGAAATGAAATGAAGAGCTTGAATTTCATTATGCGTAAATCAGTTTTCTTTATTAGAATTCCTTCACAAAAGGTACTAGGTAATTACCCTGTTATATTATAATACATGCACATCAAATATCTCAGCAGCCAAGGTTAATTGAAGATCCCTCTTTATCACTATAAATGTCTCTAAACTGCTTTGTATGGGGCAAATTAAAACAAAAGATATTCTTTAATAATGCTCAACGAAAATTGGTAACACAGCAATACTAACCCCATAAATGATGTTTCTAGGTATACTTAGGATTTTATTTTAAATATTCCTCATTTATTTTCCAGATTTGTTTTATATGAAACATAATACATGCAGAACAAATAAATGTATGAACTACATTTTATTTTCTTAATATAAAAATCCTAAGAAAGAAACAAAAATCACCAAGTACATTTCTAATAGTTTGATTTTTGTCGTCTACTATTTTTTTATTTTTTTCTGATTTTATTGTAAAATTCCACTACTAATGATATAAAAACAAGTATTCTATTCCATTAATGTCTGCCATATTTTCTTGACTTTTTGTTGTTTAGTAATAAAAACTTTATTTTTTTAACTATTCGCCTGCCTTTAGCTAACATTTTAAAAACAACAGAAACAAAAATGTACACTGATGTGTCCTTTTAGCATTAAAAAAATATATCATGCATATACAATCATATACTAATATATCATCAGAGGATACATATATATACTGTTAGGAGAAATCTAGGATATATCTCTTAGCAATAGGAAGGGTTGTTCCGCTATTACCATGTCTTTGGTTTTTTTATATTATTGACACACCTCTTCTTTATTATGAGGCAACAAAATATGACTCTGGAGGGAAAAAAAGACAAGCAAAATAGACACAGAGAAGAATTATAATTTTTGACACTATAACACAATTAATTTAAAACTGAAAACCGCACTCTCAAAGAAGTAGGAAATATCAAGTTAATCCAAACTTCAAAGAACTGACAAGATAGTCAACACATGAATGAATCTGTGGAAGAAGAAGGGGCAGAGAGACCCCATCTAGACTGTCACATGAGGACTAAAACAAAGCAAGTTCGTACAAATATTTGCAGGCTATCATTATTAATAAAGACCCTCTGCCCCTTTTCTTTGACCTGGAATCTATTTCTGTTTCCAATCCTAATGGTACAAGAAACCCTTGATTTTGCCAGGAAAGAAAACAAGAATAAATGGTTATTGGCACGAAGCGGCACGCCTTGGGCCAGGCCACCGCAGTTCCAGGGGAGACTCCTTAGTGATTTACGTGTGTTAAATGGGACGAGCATATATTTGCAAGCACCTTTGCTGTCAGGGTTTATTTATGGAGATGTGACTCACTGCCCGCCCGGCCCCCCCACCACGGAACTTCAAGCACTTTTTCTTAAACTTAATCCACCAGGGCCAGGAAGTGGAATCTTGATGGGAAGTCTCTGTCAAAGCCTCTCTGAGTGATGGCTGCACTTTTCATCAGCATAATCCATAATCCCCTCCCATTGGCCACCATGATTCACTCACTCACACATGCGCACACACACACACACACACACATGCACACGCATGCACACACACGCACGCACACAGACTCTGTCTCAGAGAACGGATGCTTCTCCCCGCAGTGCGGTGGCCGCCAGCAAGCCCTCTGATGATATATAGGCGGTGTTCACAAATTATCTATCAGAGCCCTGCTCAGGTGCACCTGAACCCCGTAACTCACCGCCCGGATTTACAGTTTGTCAGGGAGGCGCGTGCCCTTGCTGGGCTGTGTCGATCACCGCCTGAAACCTTCTCCTCAGAGCTGCCCGGCTGTTTCTCACACTGCTCCGCAGAGTCTGACATCTCATAAAATTCAAAAAGGATTTGTGCCAGAGAGGAAGAAGAGACTGGAAGGATTCCGGGTGAAATGAAGATGTGTTGTGTTTCCGCGTGCAGTCTGTTTAGAATGCTAAAGTGAACAGTCTTCTTCATCACTATTTTTTTTTTTTTTTTTTTTTTTTTTTTTTTTTTTTTTTTTTTTTTTTTTTTTTTTTTTTTTTTTTTTTTTTTTTTTTTTTTTTTTTTTTTTTTTTTGCCTACGTTGGTTTTCATCTTTCATTTGTGCTCTCTGATCTAGTACAGCAACACGGGGTATAAGGAACTCTTCGGGGTGCACAAGCTAAACTTCTATTGGAGGTATTGAGTCGCAGTTAGTGATGATGATGAAAGTGCGTTTGTGCATGAGTGTGGGAGGGTGTGCACTAGGAGTGTGTGCCTAGATGTGTTGCGTGTGTGTGTGTGTGTGTGTGTGTGTGTGTGTGTGTCTGTATCTGAATGGAAGACAAGCACATCCTAACACATCCCCGTCTCGGGAGAATTGAAAGGGCTCAAAAGTGTCTTCTGTCCGCACCCAAAGCAAAGATGTTAGATTCACAAGCAGCAGACTCAGTCTTCCCGGAAAGCGCTGCCACCTCGTATTTTGCTGAGTGTCACAGCATTGGACGTCAGCGGCAGGATGGGGAGTCATGTGAAAGACCAAGCGCACACCAGTGTTATAATCCACGTGGCCATGGTGGATGACGAGGCGGAGCAAAGTAATGACCCTCAGCCTTGACCCATCAAAGTCGGGCAGGACAGCAGCGGTCACACTGGGCCAGGTGGGACAATGGGATGGGGACACTCGGGGAGCCAGGAGGACACAGGACCACGACACCTCCCTGTGCTTTGACGCAGCCCTGTGCAGCATGGCAGGGAACCTCCTGGCTTTAGGGCCGTGAGTTAGTAAATACAGTGTGGCCAGGCAGCAGGACGTGAAGGGGTAACCTGAATCCTTACCACGAAGGCGTCACTCAGCACCGGGCTCCTCCTCGTCACGGTGCTTGGAAGGCTGGCTGCTGAGTCAACTCGATAAGCTTTTGCAGCCCTCACTCCAGAGTCCAGCACGAAAAGCCCGATCATTCACCACTCTGGAACTGGCCCCGCAGCCACTGCTGCAGGTGGGAGGATTCGCAGGCACGCTGGTGGGCACTCGGGGTGGGAAGGAGGCAGGATCCCCCTTGCAGCCCAGCACCCGCTGATAGAAGAAGTGCCTCTCATCCCCTGAGCTTGCCTGGAGCCCTTTAATTCCTGGAATGGCTCATGGCCAAGAGGAAAAGAAACTTTAATCCTGAAGGACAGAAGTGTACACCCAAGACACGCTCAGCGCTGTCTCCCCCACTGCTGAGACGCTGCTCCGGTTCACTGTGGGAAGCATGGCCTGGCTCCTTCCCACAAAGAACCTTGTGCTCTGTGTTCTCGGTTCACCTCCCAAGGAAAACCCTCGTTCCATGCAGAATCAGGCATTCCAAATCATCATATGGCATGTATTTTACAGTTTTCTCCATGGTTTTGTGTGGATCTGTTTATAAATACATTTAAAATGTGGTTTTACCACAATGCAAATGACTCCACACATGTTCTCTCTAAATATAGTTAGACAAAGAGGAGGGCTGGCCACGTTTGCAGAAGGAATAGAACTTAGTAGCTGTGGTTGGAAAAGTTGAGTGTAATTTAAGAGCGACACTGCAAATACACGACTCTTGTTTCTTTGGAAAGAGGTGACCTTTAACAAAGGACCTGAGGAAGACAACGTGTCTTCTTCGCTAAATGTGAGCAGGACTAGATGATGTTATTCGAGAGCCACGTGCTGGTGAGGAAGGCCACAGACTGGTCCAGTGCCAGCCACTTGCTAGCTCTGCACCTTGGACAAGTGACTCAACCAACCTATGCCTTAGGTGCCTCATGTGTAAGCCTGAGAATGAGGGGTGTGTTCTGGGGATTCAATAATGAGATAGATATATAGAGCACTCAGAAAAGATCCTAGCACCTCGGAGGTGTGCATGTGAAAATGAGGGTGAATGCGTTCCTGTTTTTAATTTCTAATGCAGAAAAGACAAGGTGCCATTAATTCCCCACAAAACACACCCCCGTGCCTTGAATACACTTATCCCACCATTCCTGCTGCTTCTCAAATCAGATCTGGAAATTCCTTTTCATGGCTCTTTTCACTTGCTCTGCCTTGGGTGCCTCTGTATCCTGAGTTGATTCAAACTGTTCACCTGTCATGGTCATTTGGAGTTTGAAGGAACACTAAATGACACACTGTGCCAGAGCTGGTGACTAAGTGGGTGAGGGCACAGTATCCAGTTCTCACGAGCTGGCCGTTCTGTTGGATGGCGCTCAGCAGCAGCCTTTCCGTGTTTTTGCTCCCACCTCCTAAGGACACTCAGAAAAGAGGACTCCAGAGCTGCTACAGACAGCAGCAAGGATAACGGGATGAGTGTGCTCCCCCCAGCAGGTGGGATTTTGAAGAAGGTTAGCGGCAATCAGAGGGAGATTGATTTCCGTCACAGGGTGCCACCAAATCTATGCATTGCAAATAAATTAAAGAACCATAAATAAAAACACAGCCGGCAGGGCTTATGCCTAACATCAAATAGATATGCAAAAACAGTAAAAGACAATTTTTCTTATGAATTTTTTTATTTTAGAAAATAGTTATACTGTCCATTAACATTACAACATCATACAAATTACAAATCTCATAGTATTTAGCAATGGGGAAAGTAAAAATCACGACAATGGATAATGTCAAAGACAAAAGTGCTGATATAGCCCAGAACTGCCACAAGAGAAGCTAAACTTTTTGGTATTTCCATTAATGAGAGTCACCAACCACTTAGTTTCACTTATTATCCAATTTTCTTTCATGTGTTCTGATCTATAAACAGAGCGAAAGTCCCTCAAAAGTAGACCATGGTGCCCCGACTTGGTGGTGTCTACGTCGGTGTGTGGTCTGTGGGAGGCAGGGCACCTGTCCTGCCTTGGCTTCCTCTCGGAGTCGCGGATTTCATTTCAAGAGGCACCATGGTCAGTAGAGCCCACTCCCTGTGTGATGGGCGGAATTGTGTCCCACACACTTACCTGTGCCCTGCTCATGTCGGTGTGATGGTATTAGGAGGTGGGATCTTTACAGAAGAAACTGAGTTAAAATAGGGCCACATGAGTGGCCTTCATCCAGGGTCACTGGCGTGCTTATAACAAGGGGAGACGGGGACACAGACACACACAAAAGGGGAAGAAGCCAGCTGAGTGTCAAGGGCAGTGCCGACACCCTGCTCTAGGACTTCTGATTTCTGCCATCACAAGGCAGTAAATTTCAGTTAAGCCACCCCGTCCTTGGTATCTGTCATGGAAACCCCATTCCTGCCTTGTTCTCCATTCCTGAGCTCCTCGGCCCGGTGCTGAGCCACCTCCTAAGCAGTCTTTGGAGGCCTGCGTTTCCACGATTAGAGCTTAATCTCCATGTGTGGACTGGACATTTGTCGCCCTGATTTGGGGAGAGAATGTAATCACATAAAAACAATGATAATAAGTGCACATGAGCTCTAAATAGCCTACTACTTGTTCTATAATAGATTCAATGCTATCTTCCTATTCAGCTTAACCTGTTTGTTACAAAGCATTGGAAGTGGCTGAAAAATCAAAAATGCATGATCATCCTCATTGTAAGGATAGAAGTTAGAACTGTGGAATAAGAAAAGAAGAAAGACAACAGCAGACAGCAAGAATAAGAAGACCTGGGGGGAAAGGGTACAGAATCAGCAATCTGAGTTGTTCAAAATAAAAAATAAATGTAGTCTTGAAAAGAAGCAATAAATCGTTATACCTCCTAGAGATGATAAAGTGTTGAAAAACTGGAATTTGAAGTTTCACAACCCAAATTACTAGCACCCGACAGAGAGCCTTCAGCTCCGTAGGTTTCAGTGGCTTCTATGACACAAACGCAAGACGCAGAGGTATTTCTTCACCCTGCGCTAGGTCTCCGTCACTCTGGGGTTCAGCTGGAGACTTGCACAGTGGAGAGGCCCTGGGCCCTGACCCAGATCATCCATCGCAAGCCTGTTCCTTCCCATAATATCCCAAACACAGATCTCTTTGCTCATCAAAGCAGGACAAGATTTTCTGAGTTTTTCTTCCTCTTGTGAAGGGTTTCAGTGACTTCTCCCATGTCTGATTAAAAGGAAACCTGTTTGACCTCGATGCTGGCTTCTGACCCTGCTTCTTTTCTCTTTCTCTCTCAGTCCAAGCCTTCAACTTTCAAGAAAGTGCCCTTGACCACACAACTCTTCTCATACTTGCTTTCAGTCCAAGATGAAATTCTGTAGGATTTGCCCCGAAAGTGTGTTTGAATCTGACCAGCGCCCTTCACCAGCACAGCAGCCACCCTTGGGGACCATCACCTGACTGAGCCCTGCAACGGTGTCCACACAGCCTGCTTCGGGCTCCCCCGCCTCACCGCCTGGCATCCAGGTTCCATGCAGCTGCAAGGGCCTCTTGACCATGGTGCCTCACGTGGTTCCTCTGCTGGAATCCACCCAGCGATGTCGTTGCATTCAGAGCCCAGCCCAAATTCTTTCCTGGGACCTCCATGCCCCACCCAATCTGTCGCCATGGCCTGCACACCACACACCTTAACTCCTTCCCTTTTCATCCTGCTGCAACACATGCCCCACACAGTTCCCACAGTGGTCAGGGCCGTGTGCCCTAGGGCATCCCTGGGGTGACCCTGCCCCCCTACATCTGTGGCACTGTCTCCCCTGCCTCTTTCAAGTCCTCCCACAAAGCCTTCTCAGTGAACCCCACTCCTTCCGTCCAACTCTGCACCTCCACCACACCATCCTCGGACACCCACTCTACTCTTTCTTTAGCCGCGCCTGGCTTCTAACGTGCTGTATAGCTGTAGCAATTTCTGACATCTTATTTATTTCATTTATTTATCGCATTGATAATCTCTCTGACCACTAGACCGTGAGTGCCACCTAGGCAGTGGTTTTGTCTGTTAACTTCCCAACGTGGCTCCAGCGGGTGACATGGTGCCCACACACCACAGACGCTATGTCAAAAAAGAAAAAAAAGTCAACTTGGTTAAAATTTTCTGAAACCCTGTCTGATTTGCATTTTCAGCATAACAGAAATTCCTGCAGAGTAAGAACCTAATATTTTATTTGCTTTCTTTTCACAGTGCTTTTGGAACAATAGGAAATAGCCAAATACATCAATGGAAACTCCAGTACTCATTCGATTACTCAGATATGTTGGTCTGAGTCAAAGGTGATCGTTATTATTTTTGTAAAGAGAAGATTGTTCTGTCTTATGATGTAAGTTCCTTGCTTGTTCTCAAAATACCCAGAATCTCTACATTTCTTGGGTCACCAGACAAACCAACACCCTGCAACTGATAGACCTGCCTGCCCACAAGACTGTCCAAGAAACACAAATCCTGGCAACACTTCCCAGCCAATTGCCCTTGTGCTCAACGGCATTGTGATCAAAAAGATATTTTGGAGGAAAGCAATCGTTTTAGAGTACCTATTTAAAGATGCAGGTGACTAATAGGTTTAACCCTTCCTAGGACCATTGCATTTTAGAGAAACTTTATAACCCCACTTGAGTATCTACTAGCATAACATGCAGGGCACAAACTTCTGAGGTCTTTTTCCTAGCCCTGACCTGTTTAGTAGGCAGAAGAATAAAATCTTAAGATAACATAAGTTTGTAAAACTGCAAAGCTCTGGGATCCACAAAGTCAAACTCCTAGACACACAGAAAGCCTCCTACTCCTTGATATCACTGCTGAACAGGGTCACAGACATCACAATCACCGTGTTAGCATTTGAGCTTATTTTGGTGTGGTTTATTCATCATTAAAACATCTTGAAGAAACTCAAAAGAATAGATTCTGTCAGCCTGATAGACTACATATAAGTATGAAGGAGGAGAGAGAATAGGGAGGAGAAAGAAATCTGAAAAGCTATAGTGTTCATAACTAAGCAGATTGGAGATGAATCATTATTCCCTTATAAACTCATTTAGGCTAACACTGTAGAAAATAAAGCACATTTATGTGCCTGACTCTTGTTAAAGATTTATAAGCATTTTTATTAGCATCACTTTTCTGAATAGTGGCAAAGGTAAACAACAAAAGGACTAGTGTCTAAAGACACTCAGGTTTGTGTTCTCGGTTGAACTGCGTCCCCCTGAAATTTATATACTGACCACAGAACCCTATACTTCAGAATATGACTGTATCCAGAGGTGGGGCATTTAAAGAAGCAACTCACTTAAGACGAGGCTATTTTTTTGTAGCTTTGATCAGGCCTGACTGGAGTCTTGACAAGAAAAGGTGATTTGGGCACACAAGGTGACAGCAGAGACCACCTGAGGACAGTCTAAGGCAGCCACCTGCACGAGAAAGAGTGAGGCCTTAGAAGAAACTCAACCTTCCTCCACGTTGGTCTTCCCCTTCTGGCCTCCAAAATTGTAAGAAAATAAACTTCTGTTGTTTACACTATCTGTTCTCTGGTGTTTTATTGTGGGAGCTTGAATAAACAAAAACAGCTTGGTTTTTTAAAGCACTTAAGGAAAAACCACTCAACTAACATAGGACAGCCCACTTCCAGGGAGGGAGGGGAGGAAGGAGACGAGGCAGGAACGATATCTTTAAGGTATTAAGGGAAAATCACCAATTCAAAATCCTATATCCATTAAAATTAGGATAAAATAAATATATTCTCAGATAAGCATAATCTGAGAAAACGTATCACCAACAAATGTGTATGTCTAAAGGAAATCTCTCAGGCCAAAGGGAAATTTGGATCTGTACTAAAGAATGAAGAACACCATGTATACATGCATACATAGTTTGCAAAATATACATACATTTAACTCCAAAAAAAGG
>RJWM01020131.1:0-37707 GCA_004363535.1 Dasyprocta punctata
TATACTTGGAAGCATCGCCCTGTGTTTAGAGGCTGGAACAAGGGCACCTCTGAGTTAGTGTGACATTAGGAAAGCCTCCCACTTGTATCCTTGCACAGCTTGATTTTGAAAGCAACACGCAAAGAAAGAAAGGGCTGAATGGAAAGTTACAGCAGCAAGCAAGGCTTTGCCACCTAGTGATTGGTAGGGTGCTAAGTGCTGCCATGGCTGAAGAGTATCAAAAGAAAATACTCTGCTCACCTCTGAGTTGTTTATTAGTCCCATTTTCCTTTAAAGAAATCACAAGGACAGTTTAATGCAAAATGTTGATGATATTCTCAACCGTAGTTAATTATAAAAGAATGGAGGGGGCACCTCCTTACTTACAGGAGAGGTAAGATATCTGATGCTCAGATACAGATCCATACATTTAAGAAGCCCTTCTATTTACAGCAGAATCTGTATAAAAGACAAGCATGAAACTGCCTTCCAGACCCCTTTCTCCAGTTTTATTCTCTTTCCCACCTAGAGTCACTGGACAGCTGGGGGTCCAGTTCTGACTGTGGAGGATATGACTGGAGCATGCTAATCCGGGGAGCAGCAGTTGGTCCCAACAGTTGCTGCCAGACATCTGTTGTTATTGTCAGCTCAGCCTCTAGCTCCTCCATCCTGGTACTTATGCCCTATCCTGGCATCAGTCAGGGTCCCAGCATGAAACACAGGATGATCTGGAGAGAGTATAATGAAGCGGTGCTGTTCAAAGATACAGACAGGATTAAGGAAAACCAATAAGAGGGGGGTGCATCTCAGGCCAGCAATGCTAGGAAGTCATTATCTGTTCTAACCCACTGGCATGAAGACAGAGGGCTTCCCATGACCGGCGGTGCTGCAGCCCCAGGACGGGGCACTGCCAGGAGCACAGTCGATGCCAGAAGGCCACCCAGGTGTTAAGGAGTCGGAGCACTCTCCGTTCTTTCACCTGCCCATCACTGAGCAAACTCAGAAAGCAGGAAAGGACAAGGCATTATAGGTTTTAGAGGGCAGCTTCCCGGTGTTATTTGAGAATAACGGGTATTTTGTGGGAGAGGCCATGTACATATTCCTTCTTCATAGTCCTAGGAAGCTTGTAATTATATCCATTTGAACTCATGGTTTTCTGTTTCATTCAATGGGTTTGCATTAGTTGGCTTTCCTATTGCTGGAAAAAAACACCTGGCATCCAGCACTTAAAGGAGGTGAGGTTGACCTGACTCACAGTTTTAGAGGTGTCAGTCCATGATCAGCTGGCTTCAAGGGAGAAGCATTGTGGCAGAGAGGTGTAATGGAGCCAAGCTGGTTAGTTCATGGCAGCCAGAAAGTAAATCACAAGGGAAGAGAGTCAGTGAGAAAACACCCCCACAGTGACCCAATTCCTCCAACTGGACCCCACCTAACAGTACATTCACCTCTGAATATCAGTGGGTTAATCCACTGAGTAGTGCAGTGCCCCAACAATCCAATCACTTCTCCAGGGATCTCTTAATCCAGTCAAACTGACAGCTGAGGTTCACTGGCACAGGGTTACAACCTGTTACTATCATGATTTATTTTGAAGTTAAATTGTCACAGCTGTGGCCAGCAGGAGTCCCTTACACTGCTACTGGGTCATCTGACTTGTCCCTGTCATTCTCTGGACTTTTCCTTACTTCCATGCCCAATGTGTTCCAGCTCATCTTGTACCTTTCCAGCCCCCATCTTGCAATCAACCTGTCCTCCAAGGTTCCCTGGTTCCTCTGAGTAGAGAAGGGTACCAAGAAATATATACATACATGGAAAAACCAATCTCTACCACATACATACCAATGTGCATTTACATTTATTTTTCTGTCTATCCACCTACTGATCTATTTACCCACCATTATAGATTAGATCTAAAATGTCCTCCAAACATCTCAGAGATAGGGCTTTTTGGATTACATGAGTCCTATTCTCATTAATGAATTAGTTCATTAATGAGTTCATAACTGAATTTGCTGTGAGGAGGTGGGGCTTGGTTGGAGGAGATGGGTCGCTGGGAGCATGACCTGGTAGAGTGTGTTTTTGTCCCTGGCTTCTACCTTCTTTCTCATTGTTTCTTGGCCACCATAAGTTAAGTTTTCTTCTACCAGACCTTTCCACCATGACATTTCTGCCTTGGAGCCAGTCAACCACATACTGCACCCTCTTAAACCATGAGCTAAAATAAACATATCCTTCTTTAAGTTGTATGTGTCAGGTATTTTGTCCCAGCAATGAAAAAGTGACTAATATGCTTACCTAGAAAATAATGAACTTAAACCAGTACCTCCAATTCCAATCCAATACCATAGAACTGGTTTCAGTTTTCCCCATTCCATACTTAAAATCTATTTCTCTTGCAGTTAGAGATCCAGCTTCCATCATCCTTCTACCATATCTGCTCATTAACCAGTCTCCATATATAACAAGTCTCCCTCACCTCTGCCATCTTTTCTCCAGGGAAAGCCTTCTATGTACTACATGGGCTTTCACCTCTCTCCCAGAGCTGCCCCAACCCCACACTTATAGCCTCCTACTCTTCTCAGGCTCTAACATTCACTCCTGGTTGTCTTCTCCCCAACTCACTTGGGGTCCAATACTTGAGGTCAGGGCAGCCACCTCACAATACAATCTGCTGCACCCTCCCAACAACCCATGTGCTCTCCTGCCTGGACACCCTCTCTCCTCTCCTCCCAGGGGCTTTCATACCTTACACCCAGCAGCCCTTCTATGTGGATGCTCTACTTACTGCACATGGACTCTGACACCCTGGGTCAAACCCCTCCCCAGAGATGCACTCCACAGGACTCCAACCTCCTGTGCCAGAGCACACACCCCTGCTGTGCACCCCCTTGGCTTCTCACCCCTGCCTGCAGTGCACTCCTAGCTTGCTCATCCCCATGCAATGGCTTTTGGAATTGTTCAGGAAGGGAAAAGAAGTGAAGAGGAAACAAGAAGAACGAGAAATAGAAGAGTAGGAGTGTTGATCTGATGAATCATAAACAAGGTGGCATCAGTGGCCCTGTTACCACCGTCGTGAAGGTCTATCTGAGAACGGTATCAATACAGAACCAAAAACAGAGTCAAAGAGTCACTGGGAGACAGATTTCCAGCAATGTAATTTGAACACCTTAAACTATGCATAAGAATAAAGTTTAGGTTCAAGCCAGCTTAAGTCAGGATTTTTTCACTGGTAATTGACAAAGTGAGTCACTCTGTTAGTCTAATTTTTATCTTGTGCATAATTCTAACAACTGAATGGTCTTCTGCAATATACCTATCAAGTGCCTATCATGTATCCCAATTCAGATAACTGGATCTTCATTGTAATAACATGATGCTATCACTACAATATCATGCACAACTATGAGTACACGGCTCATAGTTATTGTCTTCCTACCCCTTCCAACAGCCACTTGCCACCTCATACACGCACGTCTTTGCTGCCTATACCATGAAGTCACAGCTCTCTTTACGGGTGTCACTAAGAACTGAAGTTAAGCCACTCCACCTGAGCCTGGTATCAGGGACCTTCTCTAAGCCTTTGGAAAGACCACAAATATCCTAAGGCAAGCTACCTGCATGGACACCTGAAATGTTACATCTTCCCCAGATAATGGCAATGAAAACAAGCAACTATGGTTCTCTCATAAGTACCATTGGTTTAATGTATAGTATCTCATCTAACTATCACAACACTCCTGTGCCAAAGGCTCAGAGAGGTTCCCGAAGTGGCTCAAAGTCTAGTTAGCATCTAGTCAGTGTCTACGCCAGGCCTGGAACTGTCAGCACATCTTCAAAACTTTCCTTCAATTTTTTTTGCCTTTCTTTTTCTTTTAGATTATCTCTAATTTTTTAAAAATATAGTTATGGTAAAATACACAAAATATAAAACTTTCCAACTTACTATTTTTTAAGTGTACATTTCAGCAATGTGAAGTAGCTTCACCTGGTTGTGCAGCCAATCTCCAAACCACTTTCATCACACAACACTGAAACTATAACATCAAATAACTTCCGACTTTCCCTTCCCACCAGGACTGGTGCCTCTACCTGGCTTACCTCTCACACTGGGGCATGGACAGAGTAGAGATTTGAGGTGCAGCCTGCAATTCCTCCCTGTCTACCCTGGCTGCCTCCACTCTGCCTCCACATCAGCCCTAACAAACCACACAAGCTACAGACAGCAGGGTCTCCCGGAGTGGTACTCACGGCATACAAATTACCGGGAGATGACTCCTTCCTATCTCTTTTGAACATCCCTTTCAGGCATGCCACTGACTGAGCTGGGAAGCTCTTATTACTATTAATAGCTCCACAGTACAGAAGGGAAGAAGCCATGCTCAAAATAAAACAATGATGAACTCAGTGTGCGAATAAAGCTAAGATAAATGACTATAATGTATTCTGGATCCGTATGCCTCCAAGGCTAATTAATGTATGGAAGTCTAATACCGAGCATTCTGAAAACACAATGGCACAATGAAAATATTCATAAATACCAGATATTTTCACTTGATAAACTCCGAATCAAGGATTATGTCTTAGAATTCTCTGCTGCTCTCCGAAGATGCATAATGGGCACTTATTCATTCATTTGACAAATGTTTTCAAGTTTCTGCTCTAATATAGGCACAAGCCCAGTGAAGGGGGGTTCATAGGAAGCCAGACAGATGCCACCTTCCCCTCAAGAAGCCACAAAAACCAGTCATAGCTATAGTGCCATAGGTCCTTCCATCCCTGAAGTGGAGTGGTTATGAAACACACAAAAATACTTCTCTAGCTTTCAGCTCTTGATTAGCTACTTCTTGCCTCAGGAAAGGGACATGTAACAAAAGAGGCAACCATCTTATTCACCACCACTAAAAGAGACAGAGGATTAAGATTGCTTACAAATTCACCCCTATCACATCCACTCCCTATACCACCCTAAATAGAGATTCATTTTCTCTTTTGGTTCTAAGATCTCACTTCTTCATCTTCTTTCCAGTAACACACTCTGCCTTGAAATGTCAGAGTGATGCTTGATGGTCATTTCACAAGGTCCCACAAGGCCTTTATGCTTCTTCTGTTTCAGGACTTCAAGGGTCCCAGGGTTCAAGGAAAGCCACACACATGCATGCAGACTCGTGGCTGATCAGACTGAAGGTTATACACACTCACTCATGCTTCCTCAAGTCCCCACCTTCTACAAGTAGGTATGGACCCGCTAATGTGCCAGTCGCTATAAGGAACACAGTGCTGGCCAAGTCAGTGTGATTACTATAGATTATCACATGCACCGAAATCATCACTAAGCTTTGGCAGAAGCCGAAGCATGTAAAATGTCTTAGAAAACTTTCTATTGCTGTGACAAAATACCTGAAAAAACTAACTTATAAGAGGAAAGGTTTATTTTGGCTCATGGCTTCAGAGGTTTCAGCTCATGCTTAGCTAGTGCCATCACTTTTAGACTTATGGTGAGGCTACACATCCATCATGGCAGAAGGCATGTGAAGCAAAGATGCTTACTTCATGTGACCAGAGAGAAAAAAAGAGGCGGGATGGAGAGAGGGAGAGAGGGGGAAAGAAAGAGATAGAGACAGAGACAGAGAGACAGAGTGAGAGACAGAATGAAAGACAGAAAAAGACAGAGAGACAGAGAGATCCCCAAGGACACACACTCATGACCACCTCCTGTCAACTAGGTCCACTTCCTAAGTCTCCATCATCTCCCAATAATGTCATCAAATTATGACCTAATCAATGGACTAATCCACTCATGAAATTGGGTCCTTCATGATCTCATAACCTCCCAAAGCTCCACATCTGAACACTGCTGCAATTGGGACCAAGCTTCCAGCTCATGAAAATTTGGAGGACATTTCCTATCCAAACTCTAATATGAAGCACACCCTCTCTAGAGGCTAACAAATTCTCAGGTTACTTATTAAATCTTGGGTGGAATTATTTAACCCATTGGATATTTATTTTACTATATGACTTATTGATATTCCCAATTTGTTCACTAGTCACCCCTACAATATTTATAGGAAAAATCTGCTCTATCACTGTCTCATGTGATCTCTGAAGTCCTACAATTAACTTTTTATGTGATAGTGCCGTTTTTTTGGTAATACTTTGCAATGCTTTTTGTTTCAGAGAAATCCAGTTTCTGTCCTTGCTTTCCTTGAGAAGGAGAAAACGAGAGACTTTTTCCATCATAAGTTCTGAGGAAGACAGCAGGAAACACAAGACTGTTTATGAGCATTTCTTACAAGTGCATTATAGGATAATATGTAACATACACATATACATGAAATAGCAAAAAGATACATATTTTCAATTTGTGGATGAGTACAAAGATATTTTAACTATCATAACTTTTTTGTGCTTTAAAATCTAATAGGGACAGCCTCACAATAAACTTTTTCAGAATTATCTTTGCAAATTCTAACTGTTCCTTCAGATAAACAACCCTTCATCCCCATAAGATTTCAATTGCCATTGAATTAATTGTGTAAATCACTGCAATTTGGGGGGATCTCTATGTGATGTGGTCTTCTCCTCTGAGAAATACTTAATTTTGAAGGGCTTGGACAAGTCCAATTCCAGAGGCCCTGACCACAGCCACCCTGCCACGCCTCTGTAAACAGCACGATCAAAAACACCCCTGGCTGTATCCAGTAGGAAGTCACAGAGCCTCACTACAGAAATGCTTGCAAGTTCTCCTAGTCATTAGCCAACATCTATAAAAGCTTTTCAAAAAGTCAAGATCTGAAAGTACAGTCCCTACCCTCAAGACTCTTACCATTTACTGAATAGGCATACAATATGCCCAGAAGAAAAACATAACCTATAAAACGTAGCATATATTAAATGTCAAGTGTGCAGTACTGTAGGATAGGCTAAAGTGATCAAGAAGGTTGAGATTACTGGTGAGAATAAGATGCAAGTTCAGGAGGCCTTGGACAGTGCAGTCCTACTTAGCCAGGAAAAGATAAGAGCCCAACACCACATCAAACTCAGAGAAAATTGGTAACTGATAAATGCACAAGCAGAATGGGCTTGCCAGGCAGGGGCAATGCCAAGGACAAGGGCACAGAACGAATACCTGTGGAGTCCCTGGAGAATAACCAGTTGGCCAACATCTCACATGGTTATGGACAACAGGCAGAAGTCGTACACAAACTGGGCTAGTTTCAAACTAGTGAGGGTTTGCGATCTATAATCTCACTTTAATTTTCTATTAGGAGCTCACCAATGTTCAGGTTTGTTGTTACCATTCAACTCCATCTTATAAGCATTTACAAAAATGCATGCATTCCAGCCACTGTATATACAGGATGTAAAAATGAGTTAGAATTCTCTGTACCCTCGAGGATCTTCTATTTGAATAGCAAATATAAAAGCGAATGACGGCCAATCAATGTGACAGGTATTAGAACAAAGAAATGCAACCACATAGAATATGGACTAAAGCAAAATGTGCTGGGAGACTTCTGGAAGGTGACAGCTCATAATATGAATTTGGGAGGATGAAAAGGAATTATTACATATAGCAGAGGGGGAAGGAGAGCCCAGGAAAAGAGGGCAAAAAAGTAGGAGAGGACAGGAATCTGAAACTGCACATGGGTATAATGCGGAAGGCAGAGTTGAAGGGCCAGGGGCTGGGTACATAGGGTCAGAGAAACAGGCAGGGCCTTGGTGATCACTCAGGGGAGTCTGAACTCCACCCCACAGGCAATGGGGAGCCGTGGAAGGCTTTTACATTATAGGAGTGACACAATTAAATTTGTCTTTGGAAAAAAAACTGGCAGAATAAAAGACGTCTGAGAGAGGAATTGGGAGGTTAGTATTACTTTACTTGTGTTGCTTTTTCATTGCTGGGGTTAGCAGTAAGGCATCCCGCCCTTCCCCGCCCCCCACCCTCCACAGTGAGCTCCTTAACCTCAGTACATTTCCTAGCATTGACACTAACAGCTTAGTACCTTGAACAAATAATTTCTCCTCAGTGGCCCTCAGTGTCCTGTACTGACTGATCTTTAAGATTTAGATGGTAAAAGCTCCTCAGAGCCTCTCACTTCTCCTGAGAGGAAGGCTGCAAATATAGGAAGGAGGGAGGATTTCAGTCTTCACCCTTGCTCTCTGTTGAAGGCAAACTAATTTAAACATGCTATCAGACTTACTAAAGAGTTTAAATTTTTAATGTAAATTATAAGGAAACTTCAAATTCCCAGAAAATTGTGCTGTATAGACTACATGTACTTGAACACACTTTTAAATGAAACTGCATTTATGCTCTTTGAGTTAAATACTATATTTGAGTTCTAAGATTTATGCTAATGCACCACGTGTGCCCAAAGGAATGGCCACGCTCCCCAGTTGCTCATCAGCCTCCCAGTCCCAGCTCAGTCCAGTTTTCTTAAAAGGTCTATTAGTGCAACACACAGACGATTAAATATCCTTCCTACTTTTTCAAGAAGAAAAGAATGCGGCTAACTCTTGATAGCCTGTATCAACTGGGGATGCGGATCACAGGGATTATTGAAATCCATAAAAAATTCACAATCTTCATTTAAGCCAAGAACTTCAGTCTCTTTCTTCAACAAACTTTTCATGAGAGTGGTTAGCAAAGTATTCAGATGACCTTAAAGGAGATTCCTTTGTACAGGACCAGCAGTGGGTGAGACTGAGCCGCATACTATTCTGTATCCCAGGAGCCCCCACTACATCCTTGCTCTGTATCCCCCTCATAACAAACTTCCTAAATGCTGGATTGCAGTCTTCAGCTTTTCTGACCATTTTATATCTCGGGATGGTGTTGACTGTCACTATTTTATGAAATTCTATCCTTGGTTTCCATCTCTGTTCTCCACTGGGCATCCTATCTATCAACCATGCTATTTGGGGACATATTCTATGTCAATCACTTTTTTCTCTCTACCACCAGCTCATTTTCCTTGGCATGATCTTCCTGGGATATTTTATCCTCATCTGTGGGTGTAACTGTGATACCACATAAATATAGCTTCTGATGAGCTCTTTCTTGATACATGTTAGGGGCTTGGAAAATGCTTATGAAGTTGAATTGAATGAAAAAATGCTTATGTGCATCTGATTTGGAGTTGGCTTGTTTATGGAAGATTTGTTTATGGAAGATTCTTTAAGTTTAAATAAGACTGTTTATGGAATGTGTCACTGCTGGGTTCATCTCTCTCATTGTGTCACTCCTTCAACTTCTCCCTATACCTTATAAATTCCTACCTAGCCACTGATGTCCTCTGACCAGGAACTGGGTTGCATCCTACCTTGACCTCAATTTCAGCAGAAGTCCTCCTCCCACGTACTTCACGTGTTAGATATGGTAGTTGTCCGGCAGGCTGTGACTTACAGCTTTATGCTTTGCTAATGCCTTCACCCTCTTCTTGACCCCAATTCCCACCTCAGAATCCACTTTCACTGCCAGGTCTTCTGTGCACTCTTAACCCAGCTCTCTTTGTTCAAGCAGTTATTAGGCTTCACCACTAGTCTCCAAAATGTACTTCAGTTATACCAGTCTGTAACAGCAATTAGCACAGTGAAAAGTCATTGACGGTAGACTGGCCCATCTCCTTAACTAGACTGCTAGCTCCTCACAAATAGGAACCACATTCTGCTTAATTTTG
Source organism: Dasyprocta punctata (assembly GCA_004363535.1). Classification (NCBI taxonomy): domain Eukaryota; kingdom Metazoa; phylum Chordata; class Mammalia; order Rodentia; family Dasyproctidae; genus Dasyprocta; species Dasyprocta punctata. The sequence continues at coordinate 9,663 of RJWM01020131.1, forward strand.
TATCTCAAGTGACTAACACAGTGCTTGGCACATAGGGATCTTATCCACTCTGTATGCAAACTGTAAGTTAAATGTCCATAAGTAAAATGTCTTGACAAAGAGGGTGGTGCTTATGGATCATTTTGAGCGGGCTTCAGGTTGGAGCCTGGAATGGATGCCAATGCCAGAAGGAGGGAGTTGGCAGGCTGAATAGAGTGTCATGAACTGAGGCACACTACTAGAGATGATGGTCTTCCCTATCCATGCACGTTCCTCACTAAAGGAATGTGGCCCATTCACAGCTCCTCTGCCTCCCTGACTATCTCCCCTGTCACATGACCTCACTCCTGATCTCAGGCACAGATGATTGTGCAAGATGGGACAAGCAACCCAATGGGCTGGGAAGCAGCAGCCTGTGACTCAGCTCAGAATGATGAGGAGGACAAATCAGGTTCTGTGTGAGGAATTCAGACATGAAAGACAGTCTGAGGCAGTTGGTAATGGAAGCAAAATCTTAAAAGTTGTGATAGAAAAGGGTCCTTGAGAGCACTGGCCATGATGACTTTTGAAAACCCATACATTGAATCAGACAGCTGAGAACAAGAATATGAAGAAGGACGGCTGGGACCCCAGGGGAGAAATCATGTGGCACACAAGTGAGAAAGGCAGACAGCAGTATAGCTCTATTCTCAATAGCTTTCCAGTTCCTCTTACTGAGTTTTGGCTCCTGTTCTCTGTTACCCATTACATAATCTTTTTCTTTACTTTCCCAAGTGGATCTCTATTCCTTACAGTGAACAACATAAAATAAAGCTGTGGGAAAGAAGTATGAAGATGCTGAAGAGAAACTTTTTCAGTTTCATAATCTTCCTACGGCTGACTCTGTATATAAGAAGATGGAAGCAAGTTATTTTCTCCTCTTCCTAAATGCCACTTCATCCTCTGCTCTCTCAACCCATAACTCAAACAGCTAATCCTAAATCAAGTCAGAAGGATATCACTGAATCAGGTTGTATGGGTCACATGGAAAATCAACTGTTATTTTTAACATTTCTGTGGAGCAGTGACTTTCATGGTCATGCACTCAACAAACATTTCCTAGGTACCTACTGTACTGAAGACACCAAGCGAGAAACCTGCTTAAGAGTGTATTTCCCTGTTCTCATGGAGTTTAGTTATTAGTCTGAATATAAATATTTAAGTATACACATAAAAAATTAAAATTTTTGTTATATGTTATAAATGAAACAAGTTAGAATCTGAGAAAAAGAGTAACAAGAGAAACCTGTGAGCCAAGTCTCTGGGAAGAGGTGACATTTGAGACAAGATCTAGAGGACAGAAAGCTCCCAGCCATGTGAAGACCAGATGTGCAGAAGACCAGAAAAGCCCCAAGACAGAGAGCTCATGATGTGTCCCAGAAACTGGACAGATGGTTGGCTGAACTGCAGAGAGAGAGAGAGAGAGAGAGAGAGAGAGAGAGAGAGAGTATACAGGTACAGAGGTGGGCACTGTATCATGAATGGTGTTATCACCCTGATTTTTGCATTTTACTGCAAATACAGTGAGAAGTTATTGAATTATAACCAGTGGAATAAATATTTCTGAAAAGCCTTTCTCGCCCCTGGGCAAGTAATGGACGAGAAAAAGTAAGGGTAGAAGAAAGCACTCCTGTATTCCAGGTGATTCTTGAGTGTCTTGGAGCAAGAAAATGGCAATATACATGGAGAAGGTGGGTGGGTTTAAAGTATCTTAGCTCAGAATTACCAGAATTATAGATTGTATGTGAGGTGTATTAGAAATGATTCACAGAGTTCTGGGGTAAACAGTAGGGGGGATGCTGATAGCATTGTTGGCAATGGGGGAGACTAGAGGTGGAAGGATAGGTTTGGAGGGCAAATTACAGAGTTCCATTTAGGACATGCTGCTTTGAAACATTTCTAAAGCATCTCAGAGGAGATATCCAGAAGGAGACCACCTTTAGAACAATAGTAAATTGATGGCTGTTGCCTTAACAATGAATTCTCTTACCTGTTTTTAAAATGATTAAGGCTACTTCAGTCTTTGCCTTTCTCTCTCTTTTTTTTCATTTCTTTCACTGTGATAATTAAACCAAGAGAGTTCAGTAAATGTGGGAACTAATTCCACTTCTCACTCCACAGTAAAATAGACTTACAATGGTCAAATGAGGTCTGTTATTAAGAGAAATAAGATCATAGATAGCTTTTGTATTATTTATAAATGACTAAAATATAAAACCCCTAAATTTCCAAATGCAACATTGAACTTGTCTATCTAAAAAGAATTAGATGCCAAAATTTCATAAATATACATTACCTAAAGAAAAACATCACTATTTTTCTTCTCTGTAGTTTGTGAATACTAAATTTTGAGTTCAAACCATAAAAAACTATCCTAGGGACAGCCTCTTTACCCAAGGGTGGGATCCAAACCTGATTTCCATTCCTGACAGCAAAAGGTTATGGAGTCAACCATATAGACACACCAAAACAAAGAGAGGTATTCAACAACAATATCACACAAAACTAGTTGACGTGTGCTTGATAAGTTAGGTCTAAAAGAGTTCCGTAAAACAAAATCTACCTTTTCAATGGACTCATATTTTACCTTTAGAGAAGTTTACCTTCATTTGTGATTGATATCCAGTTGACAGAGGCTTCCAACTCTTTACATTTATGGCCTTTTCTCTTTCGTTGCTCTGAAATAATTAATGTTAAACATTAAAGTACACATATAAATGTGTACTTTATTTTAATGTCCAAGGAATAACTCTTTTAAAAAATTCTGTGACTCTTTTCTTTAAAACACAGAGTCCTTTGAAATGTAGATATTGATCTTCTAATTTTCCTGTTTAATTAGTTGGGGAGTACATCTATTTGATAGACCTGGAGCAATTACTGTTTCTGCTAAGAAATTCATTGCAAATGTGAGAAATAGGTACCCTCCTGTTTTCTGTCTGTCTGATTGAATCAAGGTGGGAAATTAAAGAGAGCTTATGCCACTCAATGAAGAATCTAAAATTTAAGTTTTAAAAAGTTGATTGGGTAATTTATTACCAAATAATAAACCCTATGCTTCCTTAAAGTAGTAGATTATGCAACATGTTCTCACTATCCTAGTTCCCTCTTTCAATTCTCAAGTAATGCAGAAATACATACAGAAAGTTTAGACTATAAGAGAACTCCATAAGAGTACTTATCATCTTCATAAGATGTTCTTTTCCTAAGTCAGAGAAGTTCACAGTACATCACACACAAAAAAGCTCAAGAATAAAAACAGAATAAATTACAGATAGTCTGAAGTACATCCATCACCTCCATACAACCTGCTCCATAGAAAGCTTGTACTTGGGTTTCTCCCAGCATAACTCTCCATGTTAGGAGAACTCCACTCCTACCCACACCTGTGTCCATTTCTTCCTACAAATTTTGTTAGATGATCTATTTCAAAGACTTAAAAGGTGATTCTACTTTTTCTGGTTTCAAAATACTGGGACTTGACTTTAGGATTACAACACTCTCACATCCATTCCCATCCAGACCTCAGCTCTTTAAAAACTCCCAAAGAAATTTAAGCCACTAATAAGAAATTTCCCAATTGTATATGTAAAAGCCTGCCTTTTTCCAGAGGGTTCACCTGGTACTTCTGTGACATTACTGTAGACAGGTGATGTTAGGAATTCTGCTGACTATGCTGAGTCAGTGACTGTCACTTTCAGGTCTTCCAGGGGTTGTTCCCATATATGTATAATCATCTGAATGCTTAAATTGGAATTTTATTAACATATCTTGTTGAGCCAGAGATTCATCTTCAAACACTAGCACTACCACATTTCTATTTGTATATCCTGGACTATGCTACTTGAGCGTTCTTAAGCCTTGGTTTCTTCATCTGTAAAATGAAAATACTAATAACAGGTACTTCATAAAGTTAAAGGAGAAAGTGCTATAAAATCACATCACAATTTCTGGCATTGAACAGTACAAACAGAAAAGAAATTATAGTTGTCGTGGGAGTGATAGTGTTAACCCCATGTGTCCTAGTGGCATTTTTTCAGCCACTTCTTGAATAAAGAAGGTTCTACAGCCATAACTCAGATCATGATACGTTATTATAAGAATACATCAAAATACAACAAGAAACTTGAATGTGGCCCTATAGCTTGTTTTATGTAGATTGTTTCTTAAAAGAGACACAAATAGTGTGACCTCAGTTTCTTTTTTATGATTCAATGCTGCATGTGAAAACATCTTATATTTTTTCTTACTCTTCATTAGGTCTCCTTTTCCTTTTTCCTTATCCAACACAGTTCAGGAAAACAAAAACAAAAACTTGCATAAAAATGCTAATACTAACTTTATTGAGCCATCATGAGATTAATTCAAGTTATCTTTGGCCTCTACAATTATAAGAGGTGCTCAAAGTGGTGGCCATTAGCTTCCAGACATTTATTAGTATGGCAAACTGCTGCTTGGGTAACCTTAGTTATCAAGATTGCTGCACGTGCATTTTCAATTTCCTCCCTAAGTGATGACAATATAGTGGGTTTTCTGTGATATATGGCATCCTCTAGGGTCCCCCACATCCTCATGTTGAAAAAGCATCATACTGTTTTTCTTTTCCTGAAATGTGTATACATTTTTTGGCAGGCTCAGTATATGAAAATGACTGCGTCACAAGGCACGAACCCACACAAGTATTCTTCAGGAGTCTGCAGTACTTGGTCTGCTACTCTGTCATGGGAACAAAGAGGTCTGGGGGAGGAGCACACACTGGGGTCACAGAAGCAACAGAGGGAATACAAGAAGCCTTACATTAGACGCAGTCTTCACTAGGTACACTTGATATCTCCAGCATAAGAAAGAAAAAAGGTCTCAGCAATTCTTTTTGCAGTGTATGCAAGACCTGACACATTTTCAAAAAGCCCCAGATTAATTGGAAGCATAAGGGAATTCTCAAGGGAAAAGTTATTTCATTCTCTGAGAAAGTTTCACTACTTGGACAGGTAGTTGTGGTTTATTAAGATGATGTGTATTTGGAAACTGTCTCCGTTTTATAGATGCTATGAGACTATTTTTTTTATTTACTTATTTTGCTGCAGATCTACCTAATGATCTCCATCCAAATCTCACTGCATGAGCTAAACTCTTGATGAGTTGCACCAAAACATTACAGTGCTATTTGACAATTACATGTGAGTATTTTCCCCAAAATTAGATCACTGCATAACTCCTAACTACTGATATTATTTTTAGAGGAGCAAAAAGCTTACCGACTCTACCCACAGCTACACAGGAGTTTCTCACTTTGATAAACTAATGTTTGCTCTCAAGATCATCCTGGATATCATGTAAGGCTCATTCTGGCCCATCAGTTTGTGCCCTAGGAAAAAAACAAAAAACTGGATCATTTAATTCCAAAGAAGAAAAACAAGGCTGCACTCTAAGAATGAACATCATAACTGCTCAGTGAAATTCTTGATTGATTTCTTCTCTTTTCAAGCCTCTTTATTTCATGCTTTATAAGAGGTTAGGAAAGTGGGAAGAATCGAAGATGCCATGGGCAAGAGCCCGCAGTCAAGGTGGACAACAGCACCAAGAATTTCAAACCACATGGATAGACAGTGGATCAGTGCAGAGCTGACTGAGGTGTAACAGTGGTCTCTTGAGGGGAACATGCGCTTTGTTTAGAGGAAAAAGACTGTACTTAAATCCTGCCAGCCTCTCTTTAATCACACTACACTAAAGATGATACAGAAAGCAAACAAAGAAAATTGGGTCAAATGATTTTTGGCTCGTATCTGGTTCTGTGGATTTTTCCCATTCGATGTGAGATCTCTTCTCATGGTTTGACCTGCACTCTCAGCTCCTGACCAAGGAACAAACTCCACATCCTGCTCATAATCTGTCTTAGTATTCAGCATAGTGTTCAGATACATGACATCTAGGGTTCTAAATGTTACCACACAGTCACTGTCTCATCAAATGATCTAACAAATAATCACCAAACAAAAAGATCAAAGTTATAAAAGGTAGCAAGAATCACCCCCCAGGTACTTAAATGTAACTATGACCCTTCAAACACTGGTGAAGGTTGGAATTGATCAGATGCCCAGATGTGAAAGACCCTCCCTTCAGTTCGGGCTGAAGAATGGTCACATGAGGGACACTGGAAACCCAACCATCTACCTCTCACACTGGACAGTAGATACCAAGGCACTACCTCAGAACTACCTACTTTCTCTGATATACACACATGTACACACACCCACCCACACCAAAACAGAGAGAGAGAGAGAGTCAAGTGTCTCTATTAACCTGCCCTTATCATTCCATTGTCTTCATTAGTAAACACTCACTAATCTAGTGCAAAAGCAAGTAACTTGATTGTTAGTTACAACTTTCCCAAAATGCAATCAGTTTCTTCATAAAGATGTATCAATAATCTTGAAATCCCTTGCCTTGTTGCCTGCATCACTCCTCAACTGTTGTATTGCCATCTGTACTCAGTCCTAATCAATTCCCTGCACTGACAGGCCCACTTTAAAACAAACTTTCTGTGCTCAATAAAATCCAGCTTCCCCTTCCAGAGTCTCCAGGGTTCTGTGGAGGAGGTGTTCACCCTCGATGCCACAGTGAGCCATAAACTCACGCTTTCTTGTCAAGTAGGTGGGTTGGTGATAGTTTGTGAGTCAGCATTAGACAACGAGAAAAAGATCCAAACTTCAGAGTTAGAAAACTTGCTTGCATTCTGGCCTTACCACCCACTAACTGACAAACTGTACACCAAGTTTTGAACATTGAGTTTTTATTTCCATGATTAAAAAACAAAACAAAACAAAACACAGTTAAGGGTTAGAAAAATCAATGTATGGTATAAAAGTACTTTGTAAGTTTTAAAGTTGTATATAAATGTTAGTTGTTGTTGCTATTAAACAGAACATTCATCAAACTGGCTGTCCACAGAGGTCACCTACGATTTATTGTGCTAAAGCTCTACGGCTACCACACATCCCAGGACTAGTAGAGACTCCTAGGTAATCTCAGACTCTCTACATCCTACCAAGGATAGCTTGCCCCGGTCAAAACTCCATCAGCATAGCAGCTCATTTTGACACACAAATCTCTTCAGCAAACACTTTTCAAAATTAAAAAGCAAGATCATTGTAGCTAATAAGCCTTTGTGTATTTTCAAAATTTACCTTGTAACAAGTGAATATAAAATAGAAAGCTAAACCTACTAAATGAATCCTCACTTAAGGAATTGCACATCGATAATTTTTGAAAAAAAAATTTGAACTATTTGAATAAGAAGTGAGTTTATTATATCAATGCTATGTACAGTTCAAATAGATGTTGGAAAACACTACTGTACAATCCTTATGAATCAAGTACCTATGGAAATAATTGCATTTCAATATAAAAATAGGCCACCATTTATTCATTTATCCATCTGTTCACAAAAAGAATCATTTTTCTCCAGGCATTTTGGCACCTTGACACACACACTAAAAGGCAATTTTCTTGTCTTTTCTGGAAACAGATACTTTCTTGACACTGCAAAATATTCTCAAATCTACCTGGCTTAAAGATCACTTTAACATAAGAATTGATTTATTCTGAACGACAACAATTATTGGAAAAGCATTTCCAAAAATAGAACATGCCAGCCAGAGATGGGGAAACAGCAAAGCAAATAGTCATTGGGAGCCAAAGGCAAACCTGCACTTGATGGAATCCAGGGAAAGAAAGGCAAGGTGTTTCTTCAGAACAGCATAGTACTAGAAATGAAAGATTGATTAAAAGTTCACTGAATGATAAGAACTGGGAAATGATATTGGGGGCTCCTAAGGCATTTCAGTTGGATTTTTGTGCATCCTAGGTTCACCCTGAAGAGGAACTGAAGGCCTCTGGCATGAAGCTATATTTGGAGTGTTAGGAGGACTGGTACTGCCAACCGGTTTGTCCCTAAACCCTGCCACTTACTAACTGTCAAAGCCCTGAGGGCTAGAAATGGGCTGAGTTCCTGTGGACCCTCCACCCTGCTCTGCCTCCAGGAAGCTGGGCCACAGTGACTGCATCGATGGCTTTTAGTGAAATTCAATCTGTGGAAGGCAGGTGCAAGCAATCTGAATGGGGGAGGAAAGAGGCTTAGGTACCCCCAACTCCTTTTCTGCAGATCTCTAATCCTGGCAACAGAGCTCTTCCACCACCTACAGATCCTGCCCTGCAGTCCTGTTCATGGAGTTTAGATCTAGAAACTGAGCCTTCCACCAGTCTCTTCTCCCGCAGGGGTGACTACTGATTTTGCTAACTCTTTGTTCTCTAAATCCTGCCAATATCCTTGTACATAATCTCTTTAATCAACTATTCTCTGAGTACCGAACTTGAATTGTTTCTGGCCAGGACCTTGACTGATCCACTTAGGCAGGCTAACTTCTCTGGGCTTCAGTGGGTGCTCCTGTAAAACCATCTAGTAAGAGTACCAATTCACAGGGTTACTGTGAGTGCCTGGCACACAGGAAGCATCTAATTACTCTTCCACGTATATTTCCTCTCATGTCTGTTTCAAATAGATTCTTTTTTAAAAGCAAAAATACAATTTGCTCTGATAATACCATTTTGCATAATGCCCATGTTTTGTCTGTCCTAAAAAAATGACTCCTATAATCTTATTTTCTTGTTAGCTTGGTCACCCCCTTAACACTCGTCTTTTATGATTTAGCAGTGAATAAACTAGCCTTCTTAGTTCAAATACAAGATATCAACAGAAAGCAACATGAAATAAAACAAAGCTTGACATTAAATAATCAATCTCTTAAAAGGACACTGGGGATAGGGAAAAAGAAAACAGATTTTAACAATGCCTAAACATGTTTCCTGAGGGACACACATCCCACCCATTAGAAGGGTTTTATTGGCAGTGTGCAAGTTCCACCCATGAAAAATAATGATCATTAGCTTTTCCATGACAACTGTGGTTTGCCTACAATATCCATCATACTCATGGGGTCCATAGCTTTCTCACCATTCCAATCCCTCGGTGCAAGACATTAGTGAATATTGATGCTATTTTAATTGTTTCTCACATAAAGTCCACTGCTACTTGCCACAAAGTCCACATACACTAAAAATCATTATTGAACTTCTGGGAGCTCTGTGTGTATGAAGCAACTCCAAACTTGCCTTGCAATTTTAACCAAGGTCATGCAAGTGAAACCCTCGGCAATTTGATGATTAACAAGGGCAATTTGAGTATCCAAGATCAAATCAGATTTTAAGTGGCAGATCTGTAATAAAATATCCACAAAAATATCAAGATAACATGAGAACATATCACAGAGCACATATCTCACAAAAATAATCAAATATCTCTTATTTGAATTGTAATTTTCTTAGTTAACTGAAGATCCTCAATTTCACAAATCAAAATAAGTATACTTTTTGAAGCCTAAAACACCAACTGAGTAGGTATATATAAATACGTGTATTAATTTTAGTTGTATACCTATCCAAATACACTTGTATGAGATGAAATAGAAAAACACAGTAATGTTTAAATTTTTAAAAAATTTATTATAATAAAAGATGCATTGCCTAGAGATATGATAAGTGTGTTCAAAGCAAGTGGGAATATTTTGAGGGAGGATAAGGACAATGTGTCTTTTATTGTAATAATTTTTTTATTTAAACGTTCATAATATTCTTTGATCACCACTCCCATACATAAATATACAATGCATTTCAGCAATTTTAACATATAATTTTTTCACATCTTTGAAACTGAGATACACTTTATAATCTAATAATGCAATATTATTGTAATGTAACAACATAATTATTATATTGTGACCTTTTTTCAACTTTAGCAGTAGTATGTACCATTACACATGTGATTACCAAGACAGCACCTTTTACAATCCATAGCATCTTACATTGCACATGTGTGTCTCTGTATGTTTCTTATCTTATTGCCTTCTTTTGTTGTTCTTGCACTTTCATCTTTGATGTGCTTCCTGGCATAATTTTAACCTTAAAGTGATGCAGTTATAAATCTGGCAAAAAAAAGCTCAAGTTGAGACTTCCGGGAACATGGTGGGGCGGTAAGCAGGAGAGGAGGAGCCTCTCCAAGATCTGGTGTCCAGACATCAGAAGATAACAATGTGAGGAAGAGAAGGAGGGAAGTGGGTCCCCTGGATCCTTCAAAGGATCAAAAGCAAGAACTGAAGCTCAGAAGGAGAGCAAAGAGAATAACTTCCACAAAGAAGGAGGAGGTAGTAGGCAGGGCCTTCTCCCTGAGTCAGACTCACTGCATGAGAGGAGCAGTTCAAACCTGCAGACACAGTGACTGCTGGCAACCCCAGAGATCTCCACGGAGAGATGCTGCAGTACAATAGAGCAGTGGATGCCATGGACTTCACTGACTAGTGAGTGGCACAAATTTTGTCATCCTGCAGGAGAGGGTGACTGGCCAGAGCCATTTTAGAGAAGGGCCAACTGAGCTCTGTACTCAGAACACCTGCTGGCTCCATCTAGTGGCTTCCAGCTGAGTTCAAGCCCACAGAGGGTGCACTGATGGCTATAGGCTGAACAGGTCTGGGTCAAGCCCCATGGCCAGAAAACAATCTGAACTTCAGGGAATATAAAGGTACAGTCTCACTGAGATTATCCACTATCCTACCATAAAGCTACAGCTGGCTTACTGGGATAAATCAGCATGAATCTGGACTTCAGACTCTGTCTCCACAAATTATCTATCACTGACAGCAGAGACACACAGTGGGCATTTTTCTGTCTTCTTTCTCTCTTTTCTTACTTTTTTCTACATTGTTTGACCTTGTTTTTATGAGTGTGAACATGGTTTCTAGTTTTTCGTGTGTGGTTATTGTTCTGTTCAGTTCTTCATTTTATTTCTTCCTTCTCTCTTTCCCTCCTGTCTTCTGCATCAGTTTCCCAAAGTTTGTGTGATCCTCCTTTGTCCTCCATCCTTGCATCTAATCTCTTCCTCTTCTTCTATTTCACTATGTTTCCCCCAACCCCTTTTAAATTTTCTCCCCTTAAGGTAAAGTCACATATTGGGGACTTATCTACCACATATAATTTTCTGGTTCATTTTAGATTTTGTTACATAACCACAAATATAAATTTTTAATATGATTATAGAGCCATAAGAGACCTAAAAAAGCAAAAGCAATCCTGGGCAACGAAGGCAAGACAGGAGGCATCACAATCTCAGACCTGAAATCATACTACTAAGCTACTATAAGAAAATCAGCATGGTACTGGCAAAAAACAGACCTGAGGATCAATGAAACAGAAGATAAAGACACACCAACAAATACACTCAGCCACCTTATCTTTGACAAAGGGGCCAAACATGCTCACTGAAAAAAAGATAGCCTCTTTAATAAATGGTGTGGGATAAACTGACTTTCCACATGCTGAAGACTTAAACTAGAACTACACCTATCACCATACACTAAACTAAAATCAAAATAAATCAAAGATCTAAATATTAAGACAGAAACATTAAACCTACTGGGAGACAAAGTAGGTAGAAATCTCAAGGACATAGGATAGGCAGAGAATTCATGAACAAAAATCAAACTGCATGGAAAGTACCTCAAAGAATCAACAACTGGGATCTCATCTTATTAAAAAGCTTTTGCACATCAGAATAAATCACCAATAGAGTGAAAAGAAAACCCACAAATCAGGAAAAGATTTTTATCAAATGTCCCTCAGACAAAGGACTTTTATCTAGAATGTATAAAGAACTGAAAAAAAATCAGTTCCCCCACACTTAAAGACCCAATCCAAAAATGGGCATCTAAGATGAATACACACTTCTCAGGGACAGAAATACAAATGGCAAATAAATGTATGAATAAAGGTTCAACATCATAGGTCATTCAAGAAATGTAAATTAAAACAACACTGAGACACCATCTCACTCCAGAAAGAATAGCTAACATCAAGAAATCAACCAATAACAAATCTGGCTGGGCTGTGGGGAAAAAGGAACCCTTCTCCACGGTTGACGGGAGTGTAGACTGGTACAAACACTTTGGAAATAAGTATGGACATTACTCAAAAAGCTAGGATTAGAAATTCCATTCAACCCAGCTATTCCCCTTCTGCGTATTTTCTCAGAAGAACTGAAAATATCATACCACAGTGATACATGTGCACCCATGTTTATAGCTGCACAATTTGTAATAGCCAGATCTTGGAAATAACCCAAATACCCATTAACTGAGGAATGGATTAAAAAGATGTGGTATTTTTATATGATGGAATACCACTCAGCCACAAAGAACAATAAACTTGAGGCTTTTATAGGTAAATGTATGCAACTTGAAACCATACTCATAAGTGAAATAAATCAGATTTCCACGTGTAAACACCATATTGTCTCACTAGCATAAAAAACTGAAAGTGTAAATAAGATCCAAAAGTTATGATAGATATAGTAAAAGGGAAATAAACTGCTCAAAGGAAAATTATATTATTTGATCAATCTTGCATGCCTGTATCTGGTAACCTGAGCAACTATTTTGAAGATAACAATATACAATATAACAACCATTGTTAAATTCCTCTCATCTTGTTTTGCAGCCCTCTATCACTGTTGGTTTTTGTTGTTGACATTTTGCTTTTGTTGTTGTTGTTTTTTATTGCTTTTTTGCTTCTTGATTTTTCTGGTTTTTTCTCTTTAAAAATTTTAAAAATAAAATTTTCATATGGTTAAAGGTGGCAATTTAATGGTTACTGCTGTTTGTCATTTTCTAGGCTGAGCTTGATGCTATTGTTATTACTGATTGTACTACTTTAGCCAAAGTGACGTAGTTATTCTAACCAGCTGTTCTTCCTGGTATACAAAGACTGAGATTGCCTAAGGGTTGTAGGAAATACTGTAGGTCATTGCCAAAGAACCAGGGGCTAGGCCAAGTAGATAGCAACTTCTTATCCCCAGTAAACTGAAGAAGTAGGATCTGGCAACAGACTCAAAACCCAAAAGCCAGCTACACCTGGAAGACACCTCTGAGAAGTAGTCATTTCTTAAGGGTTCTAAATACAAGGTACATAGGCAATTTACAAGCATCAACCCAGGAATTTAAACAAAAAAAATAGAAAATGAGAAGACACTTAAACAAGATGCAACCCAAGACACCCAGTTCAACAAATGCAAACCCAGGAGGCAATGAGGTGGACAATCCAAAAGCCATGCAACTCAACTTTCTGAAGTGGTAACAACAAAGTAAATTAACAAGGCTCTAAAAAAATATCAAATGAGAAATAATTTCTCAAATAACAACAGAGATGGTGACCACAATGAAAGACAAGCTTAGTGACTCTAAAATGGATACAGATTTAAAAATATGACAGAGCTCAGGAAAAATGATGGAAATCACGAATACTCAACATAGGAAACAAATGGAATTCATAAAACAGATTCGAGCAAATATCCAGGAGATTAAAAATTCCATTGAGAGTATACACAGAAAAATAAACCAATGTGAGAACAAAATCTAAGATATAGAAGACAGGTTTGCAGTTGCAGATCATGGAAAGAAAGATTTCTTTAAAATAGCAAGGGTTCACAAGAAATCAATCCAGCAGCTGCTAGATGATGCAAAGAAAAATAACATTAGTTTATTGGAATCGATAAAAAAACAGAAGCTAGCACAAATACACTTGAAAAATGTTCAGGCTTACAGGAAGATGACAGAACACTAAGCAGCAGAGTAAACAACCTCTCTGAGAGATACAATCCAGATGCTGGAATGTAGCATCATGGGGAAGACAAGAAACCAGAAAGTGAGTCAACTGGACCCAGGAAGAATTTGAAGTGACAATGGAAGCCCACCGAAAGAATAAAAAGAAAAATTTAAATGAAGAAAAAAGCAGTAGCTGGTGGCGCCTTCACTGAGAGCTGGACTCACTGTGCAAGATGAGCTCTTGGAACCTGGGGACACATGATCAAGGTGACATGGTGACTGGTGACCCTGGAAGCCTCTGCAGAGAGAGGCAGCATTGGAGGGGAGCAGCAGTGGAGGTGAGTGCCAGACCTGAAAGACTGCACTAGCTGGTGAGCGCAGAAGACGCAGTCTTCCCATGGGAGAGAGTGATTGGCCAGAAAATATTTTGGAGTCAGGCCAGAAAAGCCCAGAACCAGAGCTGCTGCTGGCTTCCTCCAGCAGCTTCTAACTGGGTGCAGACCCATGGAAATTGCTCAGACTGAGCCCCACCCCCGTGCAATTCTAGTGGCCATTGTGGAAGTTTGCAGCAGGTAGCCAGTTTGGTCTGGAGGCAGCAGCTGGCCCAGCACCCATGCACACTCCAGGGGCAGTAGTGGAGGATCCCCACTGGTGACAAGCCCAGGTCCGCAGGTGGCAGCCAGCCCCACCCCCATGCACACTTCATCAGCCATCAGGGGACCAACACAGGCTGGAAAAGACAGTCCTGCACCAGTACATCCAATGGCCACCATCAGATACCCATAGCCAACACTGGCTGGAAGAACCAGTCTTGCTTCAGAGAAATTGTAGCCAGTGAAGGAAGTGCCAGGGACCCCTGTACCCACTTATCCAGAAGAACCTAGGAATATGTCAGGATGAAAAAGCAAAAGGCAGTCTCCAGCCTCCAATCCAAGCAGAGCAAGTCCAGGAGATGAAAACACAGAAAACATTGGGAGTCACACACCTGAAGTTTCTGAGGTGATGGCAACTGAAGTAAAGAAACAACTTCATGAGGCTATAAAAGAAATTAGAACAGAAATACTAACTCAGGTAAAAGGAGAAATGAAAAACATAATAGTTGTTTGTCTCTTTTGCTTGTTATCTTTGTTATATATGTCTTTTTTTCCTTTTCTTTGCTTAATTAAAATAAAATAAAATAAAAGAATTGCTAAGCATCTCTAAAGAAGACATGGATAAAAAAATGGAGGAGCATAGGGAAATGAGGGAAACCTTGAATGAACAATACAAAAAAGATTCAGAATACATGAAACAGATTCAAAGAGATGTCCAGGAAACTAAAAACTCTAATGAAAGCTGGCAAAACCACTTGAAAGAAACTGAAGATAGACTTTCAAACCTTGAAGACAGGTTTGCAGCTTGTGATTGTGAAAGGGAAGATCTCTTAAAAAATAACTAGGAACCTGGAAGTAACAACTCAACAGCTGCAAGACAACCCAAAGAAACATAACTTAAGATAAAAGGTGTGAGTGAAAAAGCAGGGGTCAACACAAATGGCATTAAAAGTCTATTTACAGAAATAATATCAGAAAATTTCCCAAGCATGAGAAAAGGAAGTGACATTCAGATAAGAGAAGCATATAGAACTCCAGCTAGCCATAACCAAAATAAATCTACACCCAGACATATAATAATCAAGATCCCAGAAATTCAACACAAAAACAGAATATTAAAAGCTGTTAGAGAAAAGAAACAGATCACCTATAAAGGATCAGAATCAAGACAGACTTCTCAACACAAATCATCAAATCAGGAAGAGCTTGAAGTGAAGTATTTCAAGTCCTGAAAGAAAACAACTTCCAACCTAGATTGATGTACCCTGAAAAACTATCTTTCAAAATTAACAGAGAAACACAATACTTCCATGACAAAGAACAACTGAAGGAATTCATGACCACCAAACCAACCCTACAAAGAATACTGAAGGACATTCTAGAGAAAGAGAAAAAGAACCACAGCTCCAGGAACAGCGGCAGAGGGGTATCACTGAGCAGGGCAGACAATTGAATGGCAGCCAATGGCAGGAAAATAGCATGACAGAGACAAGGCAGTGCATGTTGGCCCTAAGTGGATCAGGAGACAGGATCCATCAATATACTTTATGCAAGAAACACATTTATCTAGAAAGGGGGTTCATTGACTGAAAGTCAAAGGAGAGAGAACAATGCTCTACGTGACAGGAAACCAGAAAGAAGTGGGGATAGCTTGCCCATTAGCTGCAGAGTAGACAAACAAGGCATGGCATTTTTAGACAATGGAAAGCTACTCAGCCATAAAGAAAATCTTGAGGCTCTCGTAGGTAAATGGATACAACTTGAGATCATGCTCATGGGTGAAATGCTTTAGAGTCACATGAGTGAACATCGTGTTGTCTCCCTACTATAAAAAACTAAAGGAGTTAGTGGGATCTGAAATACACTACATATTGTGAAAGTGAAAGGAGAGGAAGTGTCTAAAAAGGGAAGGCAGTGGCCATTGTTAATCTATTTTTGTGATCTGAATCCTGTATTGCTTTCATTGTTCTGTTTAATTTGGTTTTATTCTGTTTTGGTTTGTCTAATTTTATTATATTTGATGGCATACACAGTTATTTCAAAGATAGCAAAATATATTATGGTAGCCATTATTGATTTCCTATTATCTTATTTTGAAACCCTGTATTGCTTTCATTGTTTTGTTTTGAGTGATTTTATTCTATTTTGTTTTGTTTGATTGTATTGTCTGATGATATAGACAACTACTTTGAAGATAACAAGAGGCTTTATGGTAGCCACTGTTGTTTTACTATTGTTTTGAAGTCCTGTATTGATTGTCTTGTTTTATTTTTATTGGTTTTATTCTGTACTATTTTGTTTGATTTTATTATGCCTGATGGTATGGACAGTTGTTTTGAAGATAACAAGAGCATTACGGTAGCCATTATTGATTTCCTTTAATCTTTTTTTGAAGTCATGCACCATGTTTATTGTTTTGTTTTGGTTGACTGTATTCTGTCTTATTTCATTTGGTTTTATTCTCTTAAAACAAAACAAAACAAAACAAAACAAAAAAAAACATGTTCACAGATGTCATGGCAGAAAACTTCCCTGGCAAGGAAGAAGAACTGACATACAGATAAATGAGGCATTTAGAACTCTAATTAGCCATGATCCCAAAAAAATCTACAGAAAGGCATATAATATTGAAGATTCCAGAAATTTAATACAAGAACAGAATACTAAAAATTGTTAGAGAAAAGCAACAAATCACCTATAAAGGAAAGCCCATCAGAATCACAGCTGACTTCTCAATACAAAACCTCAAGTCAAGGGGAGCTTGGAGTGAAGTATTTTAAGGCCTAAAAGAAAACCTTCAACCCAGATTGATGTAACCCATGAAGCTATCTTTCAAAATTGATAGAGAAATAAGATATTTCCATGACAAAGAACAGTTGAGGAAATTCATAAACACCAAATCAGCACTCCAAAATGTTCAGAAGGACTTCTAGAAAGACATAATGAACTATAACTCCATGAACACCAACAGAATCCATCAGGCAAGGCAAATGATTAAACAGAAGGGAAAAAGGAGGCCAACAGTAGGAAAATAACAGGACAAGGATAAGTCAGTACATATCAGTTATAACCATCAATGTTAGTGGTCTCAATACACCAGTCAAAAGAAACAGATTGGCAGAATGGATGAAGAAGCAAGATTTAACAATATGCTCATACAAAAAACACATTTAATTCAAAAAGAAATTTATGGACTGAAAGTCAAAGGGAGGAAAATAATACTCCATGAGACAAGAACCTGAAAAAAAATAGAGGTAGCTAACTTATTTGCAAAGAGAATTTCAAGCCAAGACTGATTAAGAGAGACAAAGAAGGTCACTACATCCTTATAAAAGGAGCAATCCAAGAGGAGAAGATAACAGTCATAAACATATATGCACCAATTACCAGTGCACCCAATTATATGAAACAAGTATTAATGGCCATGAAAAAATCAAATAAATCCTAATACAATTATATTGGGAGACAATACCTCACTATCACAAAAAGATCAGCTAGATAAAAAAAATCAACATGGAAATAGTACAACTGAGCCAAATTTTTGAGCAAATAGACTTAATAGATATCTACAGAGTGTTCTACCCTACAGTATCAGAATACACATTCTCAGCCGCACATAGGATGTTCTCCATAATGGACCACATATTAGCTCATAGAATATGCTTAAGTAAACACAAAGGAATTGAAATCATCCCATAGATATTATCAGATCATAGTGAAATGAAATTGGAAATCAATGCAAAAGAAACCATAAGAACTCTGTAAACATATGGAAATTAAATAGCAACCTGAATAGTCAATGGGTCACAAATAAAATTAGAGAAGATATTAGATAGTTTCTGCAATTAAACAATAATGCCAATATGACGTGCTGAAACTTATGGGACAAAACAAGAGCAGTCCTATAAAGGAATGTTATAGCAGTGAATATCCATATCAGGAAAACAGAGTGAGCTCAAATAAACAACTTAATGTTAAACCTCAAGCTTCTAGAAAAGGAAAAGTAGATCATGCCCAAAGCTTGAACAAGGAAGCAACTTATTAAAATCAGAGGAAAAAGTTAATGCAATGGAGACTAAGAAAACAATACAAAGACAATGAATCAAAGAATTGATTAGACAACCTTATCAAAAAAAAGTAAAGACTCAGATCCATGCAATAAGAAGGAAAAGGGTGAAATCACAGCAGATCCTGCAGAAATCCAGATCATCTATAGCTACTTCAAGAACTTGTATTCTAATAAGATGGAAATTGCAGAAGAAATGGACAGATTCCTAGATGCATATTAATTACCAAAGCTGAATCAAGAAGATATAAAAATTCCAAGTAAACCAATATCAGTCAATGAAATTGTGATGTAATTAAAAACCTACCATCAAGGAAAAGCTCAGGCCCTAACAGATTCACTGATGATTTCTACAAATTCAGAGAAGACCTAATACTGCTACTTTCCCAAACTCTTTAATAAAATTGAAAGGAAAGCAATGCTTCCAAATTTATTTGAAGCAAGCATTACCCTGATACCAAAACCAGCAAAGGATCCAACCAAAGAAGAGAACTACAGGTTCATCTCCCCAGTGGACACTGACACAAAAATCCTAAATAAGACATGAGCAAGCAGAACACAGCATGTCATTAAGAATATTATATATCATGACCAAGTAGATTTCATTCAAGGGATACAGGGATGATTCCACATATGCAAATCATTAAATGTACTATACCATATCAACAGAAGCAAAGACAAAAACCATATGATCATCTCAGTAGATGAAGAAAAAACATTTGACAAAGACTGACTCCCATTCATGATAAAAACCCTACAGAAAACTGGTCTTTAGCTTAATCCAATAAAAGTCATCTATGACAAACCAACAGCCAACATCACACTGAATGGACAAAATTTGAGAGTTTTCACTCTAAAATCAAGAAAGAGGCAAAGATGTCCACTATCATCACTCCTATTCAATATAACCTGGAAACTTTACCCAGAGCAATTAGATAAGAGAAAGAAGTACAAGAAATAAAGACAGGAAAGGAAGAAATTAAATTATCATTATTCATAGATGACATGATACTTTAGATAGAAGGGCTATAAAACTCCACCAAATGACTTCTAGATTTAATAATTGAATCCAGTAGTTTAACTGGATACCAAGTCAATAGTCAAAAATGAATAGTCTTCTTGTGCATGAATAACAAACTCACTGAGAGATAAATTAGGGAAAAACACCTTTCACAGTATCATGCAAATTAAAAAATGATAAGCCTAGGAATCAATCTAACACAGGAACTAAAGGACTTCTACGTTGAAAACTACAGTTTTTCAATGAAAAAAGAGATTGAAGAGGATATCAGAAAATAGAAAGACATCCCTTGCTCTTAGGTAGAAAGAACCAATATAGTGAAAATGGCCATACTTCCAAAATTGTTATTCAGATTTAATGCAATTCTGATCAAAATTACAACAGTATATGTCACAAAATCAGAGATAAAAATCCTAAAATTCACTTGAAATCAGAAGAGAACTAGAATAGCAAAGGCAATTCTGGGCAACACATGCAAGACAGGAGGTATCACAATTCTCAACCTGAAATTATGCTACAAAGCTACTGTGATAGAAACAGCGTGGTACTGGCAAGAAAAACAGACACAAGGTTCAGTGGAACAGATTATCAACTCCAGATGTACTCAGCTACCTTATCTTTGACAAAGGGGCCAAACACGTTTCCTAGAAGAAAATAGACTCATCAAAAATAGTTTTGTAAAAACTGGCTTTCCACATGCCAAAGATAAAAATTAGACCCATATCTTTCACCATGCAGTCAACTAAAATCAAAATGGATCAAAGATCTAAATATTACAACAAAAACATTAAATCTTCTGGAAGATAGAATAGGGTAGAAGTCTTGAAGACATTGGCATAGGCAAATACTTCATGAACAAAACCCTGACAACACAGGAACTGTCACAAAGAATCAAAAACTGGAATGTCATCTTATTAAAAACTTTTATACATCAAGAGAAACCACCAACACAGTGAAGACACAACCCACAGTGTGGGGAAAAATTTTTCCACTGTTCCTCAAACAAAGGTTTTCTACCTAGAATACATAAAGAACTAAAACATATCAGAATCCCTCCAAATTTGAACACCCAATCCAAAAATGGGCATCTGAAATGGATAGACACTTCTCATATGAAGAGCTATAAATGGCAAATAAATATATTGAATGCAAATTAAAACAATGCTGAGGTTCCATCTTACCCCAGAATGAATGACTATTATCAAGAAATCAACCAATAACAAATGCTGGCAGAGCTGTGGGGAAAAAGGAACCCTTCTCCACTGTTGGTGGGAGTACAGACTGGTGCGATCATTATGGAAATCAGTGCAGAGATTCCTCAGAAAACTAGGACTAGAGGTTCCTTTCAACTAAACTTTTCCCCTTGTTGGTATCTTCCTGAAAAAATTAAAAGAATCAGATTACAGTAATATATACACACCAATGTTTATAGCAGCACGTTATATCATGTACAGGTACAAATTCCCTATGATGCATGTGATCATTATATATACCTAAAATGTACCAACATATTCTGATTGGAAACTGTAAAAAAAAAAAAAAAAAAAAAACACCTCCAGTTATTAAGAGAAAACAACTACTGTCAATGATGAATCATCAGCACAGAGATCAAACCTTGAATTTGTTGAGCCACTTACAGTGTGACCACACCTCAGGAATGAAGTTTCAGAGTTTCAGGGGAAACACCAGTGAGCCACACTGTCTCCACAGCAGAAAGTAATAGGCTTTGAAACTAACTGAAGGTTATCAGCCTCAGACTTCACAGTTATATTGTCATACTTACAAATCATTAAAATGCTTTTCAATGCACTAATGCATGGAACTAATTTTTATGTAGTATTAAGATACACATACAGTACCTAGTTTCACATCCATGCTATTAAAACTGCAAGTGCTCAAGTTGATTTCATCTTCAGCACAGCTTCAGCACAGATAGATTTCATCTGGTCTCATCCAGTCTTATTTATCTTTCTTTCCATTTCCTAGATTTATAGCTTTTAGGATCTGTCATTACTCTGATTTGACTTTCCCTTTCTTCCCCTCTATTTAAATCAAATTAATCTACATTACAGTCAGAGATATAGTTTTTAGAATTATTTCTTCTCATCGCTAACCCCCCTTTTTTTGTAAAGAGAATCTTTTGTCTGGCGGGAAAATTTCATTCAAAACATTCAATAAAAATTCAGAATGAGACAGTCATATCCTTGTGCTCAACTGTGCCAACCACCCCAACAATGGCATCACCTAAAAATGTGTAAGAAATGTATAATTTTAGGTTTCACTCAGCTCAACTGTGTAGCCAGGGTCCTCCAGAGAAGCAGTAACAATCAAAGAGACACAAAGAAAGCTATTCACATGTACCTTTGTGTAGATACATGGAGATACAATCTAAGGAATTGGCTTGTGTGTTGATCTAGACTGTCAAGTCCCAAGACCTACAGGGTGTTGGAAAGCTAGAGACCCAGGAGAACAGGTGGTGCTACTCTAATTAAAAGGCCACCGTGTTCAAGAACCTGATTTTGCAGTTCAAATCCAAAGGCGGAAGATGCTGATCCCAGTTCAAAGGCAGTCAGGCAGGAAGAATTCTTTACTAAGGCCTCAACTGATCGGACGGGACACACCTACATGAGGGAAGGGAATTTGCTTCACGCAGCCTACCAATTCAAACACGAATCTCATCCAAAAACACCCTCACCAAAATATCCAGGATGACTGACCAACTATCTGGATAACCTATGGGCCTAATCAAGTTGTGACATAAAATTAATTATCATGCATATTGACATGGAATCCAAATTTATCAAAATCCCTCAGTGATTCATAATCAGATTTGAAGCATCAGACTCATTAGTCCGTGTGCACAAGGACCGCAAAGGAACATAAATAAATCACTACAGTGCAACATAATTCTTGCTGCAATCAAAACACTAAAAGATAGAGGGCTATCTAGCACAGATAGCAGTGAACAATCCTTCTGAACTTATCAGATCAGGAAAGACTTCACAGAAGAGAGGCCTTTTGACCAGGTGTTAAAAATGAATAGGATTTCTCACACAAGAGAAACAAAGCAATATTTAAACTTGTGTGTCTGATTCATTTCATTCAAGTTCAAATGGAGAGCAAGGAGGGTAGGGATGGAAAAGTAAAGGAATTTTTAAAAAAAAAAGAGGAAGCGGAAGGAAAAAACAGAAACAGGCGTTTTGTAAATGGGGAGGGGAAGAAGAGTTAAAGGGAGGATAGGAGGATGGGGAAAAAATGAATTAAGAGATATTATGTATAGGTAAATATTTCCCATGATGAATGTGGTCATTACGTATGGCAAACATGTATTAATAAAAAGTAAAGATTAATAAAAAGTAGCAAAAACTAAATGAATAGGAGTTTTCCAGGGATGGCATCTGTAGCCACACTGACCAATTTGAAGCAACAGCTCTGTCACTGAACTTGCTGTGTGACCTGGAGTAAATCATTTAACCTCACTGAACCTCATTTTCCCAGCCTGTAAAACAGGAAAACTAATACCTAATTTATGGAATCATCATGGTAGTTAAATGAGTTAATAAATATAAAATTGAAACAATGCTGACACATAGTAAGCCCTATGTACTAGTTAGGTTTCCCTTTGCTGGTACACAATACCTGATAGCCACATCTTAAGGAAGAGAAGTTTAACTTAACTCATGTTTTCAGTCAATGATCAGGCAGCTCCAAGGCTGAAATAGCATAGGGGAAAGATGTGGAGCAGCAAAGCCTCTCGGTTCACAGCAGAGCCAGGAAACAACACCAGAGAGCATGGATAAAGAACCAGGTACAGTCCCCAAGGCCGCGTCTCCATGATCCACGCAGACACACCTGGGAATGCATTTTACTATTCTGCTAAGTGTTTCCTAATCGAATGATGTTGACATATCAGGATTAAGAGTCAGGCCCTATAAACTATTATTTTCATCACGACTTTACATCTTTTAATCCATGTGGTAACTGGTGGCTGTAATTTATTGTATTTTATATATATGTTCCTATCAATCAATGATATCTCCCTTAATCCCTCCTAGATTCTCACACTTCTGTGAAGAAACTAAACACAAATGCAAAGGTCCTTAGAAGTCATGAGCTAAATCACAATAACAAAGAAATGAACAATTATGTACAAGAAATGACATTCATAGTATTCTTGCTATAAATTGGAAAATATCTAAAGCACCTTGGCTGTACTTGGCTGTACTAATTCATTTAATTGTCATAAGATTTTTCTGAGATCGGTCATGTTATCACCTATATTTTGCAGATGAGAAGAGAGAGACACCCCAAGTGTACAACTTATCCAAGTTCACCAAGATTGCAAACAACAGAGGCAAGAAATTACTTAGGCATTCTGGTTCCAGAGCTTGCACACTTAACCAGACTAAATATTTGCAACAGGAATTTAGGAGCATTCATAACCCTAAGGTGTGTCAATGTCTCATTTATTTGTTTGTATCCTCCTTTGGATGTTATAGACATAAGAAATTACATTAGCCTTCTTTTTCCACTGCAAGTCTGGATTGACAAAGAAGTTCAAAGATAAAATAAACATGCAGCAGCAAATCAGAGATCTACACAAGGGAATCTGTTTCTGCTAACAGAGTAAGGCTAGCTGATACAACAAATAGGTCTATAGATGTGTGAAAGCTCAAACACAGTAAAAATTTGTTTCTTGCTCAGCTAAGAATACAAAGCAGATCTTCCTAATCGACAGGTGTCATCCTGCTTCACAGTGGCTCCGTCTTGTGGCTCCACCATGCCAAGATTCAATCATCTACATGCAACTAGTAGAAGAGGAAAGAAAGAACGTGGATTCAGCATCCCTGCTTCTCAAATATCATGGTCAGGAAGCAACACAGAGCATTTCCATTTCCATTGCTTTAGTGATAAACACTTAGATGGCCATACTTAGCTGGAAAATTTAGCCTCAGTGGACTGACTACTTGTTTGGGATGACCATGTACTGCAAAAAGGGGAACATAAATCGTGTGCTAAACGTGGCACCGCTGCCATATTCTTCCCATAGAGATTGTGTGGGTGTCCATCACTCAGCCCTGCATGACAGTCTGTGCCTATGGGGAATCTGATGGGATGCAGTTTCCACACTCTTCCTTGTCACAGATGATCACAGGGCGGTGTTGCTTGGCAGTGTTAGATACATGGGTAAACAAATCATCATCTTGCAAACTTGTCTGCAGAACTAAGATTGATGTGCCTTCTTGCAATCCCCACTATCCTTTAATTAAAAAAAAAAATAGTGGGGGTTTTAGCTCAGCGGCACATGTGCCTGCCTGGCAAGCATGAGGTCGTGAGTTCAATCCCCAGTACAAAAAAAAAAAGGCACAATCAATATTTTGTGTTTATCTAATTCTTGCTGATTAGAATATTGAATATTAGCAATACATAAATATTCTTAAACATTTTTACATGAAGCAAAAGGCCTGAAATTGTTAAATTCCCAAGTAAGTAATTAAAATGTACTAAAATGAAAGAATGGCATGAATTTCAGTTCCTTAAAACAAGCAATTCTCTAAATTGAGCTCAAACTAACTTTCAGAATAGCAGAAAAAAGATTCTAATGTACTTGATGATAGTGTATTTCGACAGTGTATTTTCAAAAATATAATCTTTATGGTAACTATTGCTAAATGTATGGCCACTAAAAAGAAAGGCCTGACCTAGAAAATCTATTTCAATGAAACAGAAAATAAAAATGCAACTTCTAAAATACATTTTTCTTCTTCAAGGGATTCGCACTATCATCCTAAAACATCACATCCAGGTCGACCTGAGGCAGCATAGCAAATGAATTTGCAAAGTTAGATTTCAATGTCAAATACATCAAGCTCTAGAGCCTTCTCCACCTTATTTATATTACTAAATGATAAAATTTAAACTGCATTAAGTCTTTCAAACTGCAGGTGGATAGCAAGTGTACTGCCTTCAAGCAAATCAAAATTTTACTGAATAAATTCATATATTCCAGAAGAGAAACTCTGTCTGAGGAGAAAGAATGGACATGTTCATCATATTTTTTTCTCTTAAATTAAGGGTTGCCATTACACATCCAAAGCTTTTTACTGAGAAACTAAAAATCAAGGGCTTTGCAAGTATCCCCAGTGAGGTCCCATGACAGCCAGAGCTGTTTGTATTTCCCCAGGAAAGAAGCATGCCACCAAGATCCTCAGAAGGGTGGACGAGATCACCACAGTGGCTTGTACCTCCCTGTCCAGTCGACCCTTGACTCTACTCCCCAACCCATCTGTTCTGCTTCCTGCTCATTCCTAAACCTGGGCTTCAAGTCTCGAAATTCTGTGAGCAAGAGCACCCCACTCCCCAAATCATTTTTCTTGCTTAAACTGTTGAGAGTCAGCTTCTGCTGCCTGTAGCTGAAGAACTCTGGCAGAAATATTATCTTTAAAACTGAGGTCATTGAGGCTCAAAATAGTTTTATGAATTGGCAAAGGTTGCAAAACTGTTAGCAATACAATAAAGAGCTGATTCCTAGGACAGTGCTGTTTTTGCTTTCCAGAGTAGAGTCACTGGCTTACAAAAATTCTCAGCTACAGATTTATTTCTGATTTTTTTTTTTTTTTGGCAGTACTGGGAATTGAACCCAGGAACCTCACACTGAGCTACATTCCTATTGCAATATTTTATTTTGAGACAAAATTTCACTAAATTGCTAAATTTCACAGGCTGGGTTTAAACTTGGCAATCCTCCCACCTCAGCCTACCAAAGTACTAGAATTATAGGCGTGTGCCACCGCACCTGGCCTATTTCTGAATTTCTAATGCTCTCGCACTGATGTGAGATGTTTCCTCACAGACACTGTGCTCACTTCAGCCTCCGCCCCTCATCACTTGTAGCCACCACCTATAACACTCTGCATCGCACGGCTTCCTCAGTCATAAACATGAGTCCTCACAGCACTATTCTATGCTACCAACAAAGTCATGTTCAACAACCATTTCAATTTGGGTTGAATACTCACAAAATCTCCGTTAATCAGAAAGTTCCAAATGAACATACTCAGAACGGTTTCTTTATACAAATATCCAACCATGACTGTGAATTGAAGTAAAGGATTATATGTCTCAACCCACATACTAGAAATGTTACAAATAACATTTGTCTTCTTTTCTCCCTCCCCTGGCTCTTCCTGAGCTAGATTTGCCAACCCTATTTCCCCTCACAACTGCAGGGCACAATAAGACTGAGACACTTGTGCTCCAGAAGATGCTGTGAATAGAGCTGATGCAGAGGGCTCTGCCTCATGAAACCACAGTCATGAATAAGAGTGAGGTCAGGCCAGCCCCTCTCAACGACTCACTCCTCTTCTCCACATAAAACTGAACACCATCTAGCGTTTCCTCCTCCATCTTCCACCTGGCCAAGAAAGAATTCAGAGGTGGTCAAGAAAACAGCAACACAACAGGAAAACACAAGCATGTTCCCTCGTGTAGTATGAAGACTCGTTTCTCTAAACAATCAAAGACTTTGTTAAAATAATAAATGTCATTGTACAGTACAGGAAGACTTCAGATCTCTGAGAGGCTTCCAGTCATATTATCTTCACTAAAGCTTCTGAAAATCCTTGTTTTATCTCCCTGGATAATTGTTTCTCTGCAAAAGTTCTGAGCCACTTCTTGGAAATGCTGCCTTGTGTGATCCCACCCCAGGAGGAAACCAAGTAGTCTTCAGGGGGGCTTTTCTTGCCTGAATTTATGCTCCTAATCTTGGGGACATTCCAGAAAATTGCTACCTAGATAGGTGGAATGCTTGATGCTCCAGAAAACAATTCTTCTTTTCTTTCTACAGAACTGCAAAAAATGTTTTCATCCCTTACAATTCAATTTAAGTTCATCATAGATACATGTGCGTGTATAAAGTCATCAAATTATGTACATAAAACATATGCAATATTTTATGTATTGATTATACCAGAATAAAGCTATCTCAAGAGTCAGCATCTGTAAAAAATTCTTTGTTTAGTCAACTCTGACTTTTTACTCTCCCAGCTCAATTCATCTCACCCTTAGCATTAATTGTCTCTGTGATATTGCATAAGTCACTTTGCCTCTCTGGGACTTAGTTCCCTCATTCATAAAATTACAAGGAGGTTGTTTTGATGACCTAAACTCTGCTAGTAAAATTCAAAAAAGTGACCTAGGGGATCAAGTAGGATAAAATGTTATTCTCTTTTAATAAGAGAAGTTATAATTGAAGAAATCTAAAAGAAAAAGAAAATTCTAGGTTGTATAGTGATTAAATGACACACTTGAAGAATAATCACACGTCAATATTATCTAAATAGCATGTATAACTACTTAAAGAGTCACTTAATTAAATGCTGATGCCAGGTCCCAGTCTTGGGATCTCATAACAGTTCAAAATTGATACAACCTAGAGGCACACCACATGAAAGGACACTACAGTCACTTCATTTGCCACTGCAAAGATCTCATTCATTATTCCCCATTTTCACATCTCATCAATGTTTCCTCTACTCTCAACCTTGACACTTATCACAGACAAAACAGGCCATGCTTTGGATTTCTCCAGTATGAAACTGGTTTCTAGTTCTGGATCCTTTATTTCTCAGAGCCTAAGTTCTTTCTC
>RJWM01020132.1:0-40536 GCA_004363535.1 Dasyprocta punctata
TGCTCTGTTGAACATTTTCAAATGTATTATGTTCATGCCACTTTTCCAACCTTTTCACCTTGCGTTCATTTTGTAAATACCTTGGCAGGTCATCATCAGCTTTCCAGATGTCTACAAAAAGAAAAGAACCATATTTTTCCATCACCTTTATTTGTAATTAAGGCATTTTAAAAAATGCCTTGATGGCAGGTATTTCTTTAGTGACAACTCAATGAGAATATAAATAAAACTCTACATTTAATGTTTCTCCCACATGAATAGAAAACAATTATATAACCAAAGCAGGAGTTAGTGATAGAAACAAGGTTGGATAATTAATAATAAAATCATACAGATTGGGATGCTTTGAAAATAAAGTCTTTCAAAAACATGTAAAGATAATTCATAGTAAGCAGCAGAGCAGAGGTTGGGAAGCCACCTCACCCAAAGGATTTCACCAATCCTCAGACTGACTACTGTGTAACAGGCCTAGTGCCAGTATTGTGGATGCAAAAATATGTTCCTCATGTTCATGGAACCTACATGGTAAAACCCCTTAAAATAGCAGACACAGGGAACCAGCTGCAGATTCTAAATGGTGCTTTGAAAGAGCAAAGGAGAGAGCAGTGCAGGAAATGAGGTGAAGACAGAGCTTGTAGGGGGAGTCACTGTCACAGTGAGCAGGGGCAGAGTGAAGAAAATGAGGAAACAGGGAATATTCTAAGTATCCGGCTTGAGTCACGGGGTGGCAGTGCTACTAAAAATGAAAGCAACATAGGCACTTAAAGTACAGAGGTAGGGGAGAATACTAGCCCATCAAATTAAAGGTGCTTATTACAAGCCCAAGTGCAAACACGATGAAGTCTAAGAGACACATAAATCTTGCGAAAAGCCTTAAACTGGTGATGCCAATTTAGAAAACTTGAGTAAATAAGCAGAACAGAAGATCACATTCAGAGAACACAGTGACTAAAAGATGATGAAGATGTAGTCATTTTATCACGTGGAGCTTGGAAAATGGGAAAAGTCCATTGAGGCAAACCACGTGTCAGCCATCCTGACTGAAAGATAACAGATGCTGGTGACTGGAAAAACCATCCCAGAGGTCAGTCAAGCTGTTCAGCACTCCACGTTTTAAGTTATGATAGCCTTTCAGAGGATACCGTCCCTAAAATTCACCTTTCTCCATCATCCTGTAGATCACCATCAAACCAGTTTTTCCAAAGTGCTAATCTCACATTTATTGGAAACTTCCCACAGTTGGTACACTGACTGTCGGTCTAGCTGTAGCATCCTCCTATATTCCTATAAAAAGAAAGACGTTCTGACCTTAGGGAATATTAAAAATAGGTAGTGGAGGAAATGCCATAAACAGAAACTACCACCCTGGCTGTAGGAACTGTCATTTGTTTCTTCAGGCCGTTCCTCGACAGATATAAATCTTTCCCATTTCCGTTTCTCCCTTCTGATCCCTCAAGCTGCCACTCACATCATTTTCTCCCATGATTCTACGCATGTGTCAGTTAGCTTCAGTTAGGGGCCCTAAGTGGATCACCTTTTCTTTCTGGATCAAGGTCAAGCCAGGTGTATCATCAACTTTACTCACAACAGTTGGATGTCATTTACAGCTACATAGCTGTCACCCAGAACAAGAAAAATTCTTCATCTTATAAGGAAAAAGAAGATAGAAAAATATAAAACACAAAACCTACATTACCCACAATCCATCCACGATTAGAAACATACAATCCACAAGAGCCAGCCTTGCAATAAAGTTTATACTATCGTGATAACCCAATCTGCACATATTCCCATTGCTAACAGGATACCTGTGGAACCTCTGGTCTAACCGCTTGCTCTCTCTCAGCCTACTTTACTAACTGTTCATCTAACTAAATTCTAATTGCTCAAGGCTCTTCTATTTCTTATCACTTTCCTTCATTCTCATCAGTCCAAATTTCTATCTTCAGACCTGGCCTCTCCCTGAACAACTCAGGCACATCAGAACACAGGATAAAGTCACACTTGGATGCTAAAAAGCACAACAAATTTATAGTCCCTCAAAACTTCCCAACCCAAATCTCCTCCTCTACATGTCATCTCCAGCACAGCAATCAGCAAATCCACTTCTCTTGTTATTCCTGCCCAAATCGGTCAGCATCAGTTTCACCTTGTTTTTCTTACCCTGTACTACCTCAGGGGTGACTTTCATCTGTGCTCTATAAACTCACTAGAAACTGACCAGCACCCACCTTTCTCCCCAAATTAACAGCCAATTTACTTCTGCATCTTATAGCTCAAAAGTACCTTATCAAAGAGTTCAACCCTTTTCTGAAAGAGCAGCCCTGGCCCTGGCCCATTCTGCTCTATGATGCTACCTATCTCTCTTCCTTTTAGAAAAAAAGCTTCGAAAGCTAGTGATTTACTGTTTGTTCTAGCTCACTGCTGTTATCTCGCAACATATACTAGGCTACCAAAAACTGATTTAAAGGAACAAATAAAAAAAGTAATCTCATATTTGGAAAACAGTGGGGAGAATTTAGGAAAGATGGAAATACAAGACAATACACTATCAAAGGAATCTGAAACAATTTCAGTGTCCTAGGATGGGTTAACAGAAGTTAACATGATTAACAAAATCAGAAGAGGACAGGGAAAGAGACAAAGCTAACGCAATGGTGACATCTACAGTGCACTAGAAAAAAGTTCAGAATAAGCAAAAACACAAACGAGTCACATTTTCGTGGGCATGAGTTTTGACTGCACCTGAGAATGAAGGGGGCCCAAAATATCTTTGCTAGCTAAAAATTCAACATGCTCAATAAAAGAAGTGAGCAGGTGGAGAACATCTGAGTAATACAGCGAGTCCCTGACTTACGAGTGAGTTCCATTCTGGGATAACTGCTTGTTTAAGTCAGAGTCACTGGTAAGCTGACAAAGTGAGTCTCACACAGTGCGCCTCTGAAAGTTTACTACACAAATGTGTGTTAAGTTGGAGGCTTACTGTATCCAGATGTCCAGGATTTAGGACATTCAGAAGTACAGGAAAATCTAACCTTACAGGGATTTCCTTAAAGAGATGATAATTCTATTTCCTTACAGACATTACAAAACTCCATGATATTGCCTTATTTTATGTATCCTCAATTTAGAACAAAAGTTCTTTGTTGTTTTTGCTCACTGCTGTTATCATCCAGCACACACTAAACTACCAAAAAATAGTTGTTGATGGAACAAGTCAAGGAAGTAATCACACATGCGGAACTCATATTAGGAACACCTTTAATATGTGGCATATTAAGACAGTAAGACAGATTTGGCATCAAGATCTATAAATCACAGAAAATGAAAGTCTGTATTAGACGACGTGAGAGAGATCTTAGTTTGGGATACTGCGCCAGAAGCTTAACTTATTAGGCTGAAGGAAAGGCTGAAAGGTCAGATGAGAAAATGCAACACAAAGTCTCTGGGGAACAATGGAGTGAGGAGATGAGACGCTCAGGAGGCCAAGGGTACCTGGTGTGGCATCAGAGCTCAAACCATTCGTATGGTGGAGCAGGAAGATACCGCAGTCAGAACACAGGGAAGACATAAAATTAATAAAGGAGTATCAGATCCCAGAAGAGATAAAGAGATAGATTTTTCTCTGAACTGCTTTAGAGTCTCCCATAGAGAGAGTCAGGTGAAGGTGCTGTTTCCATATCCCTAAACCCTTCACAGCCACCAGGCTTTCCCATCCCCAGCCCATTCCCCACTCACCGGAAAGGGTTCGGCAATGGAGTTCATCCTCCACTGTCCATGGTTCTCCACGCAGCAACTTGAAGAGGGCATCCGACTTGCTGGTTTGACACCCTGTTCATGGGAAATGACAGAAGTCTTAGGCTCAGCAAACTGGCTGTGATCTGTCAACATGGGAGAATGTTCTATTTTAAGAACTATGTCGCTTATGCCTGAAAAACAAAGACTGTTTTTGCAGAAGAGGTCACATTATGTTCTCTTATCTGTGGCCAGGAGAAACTACGAATCTACCACTCAAAACACCACAGGCCGTCCAGAGCTTCTAGGAGCTAAGGAAGGAAAGGCCACTGACGGGCACCTTCTAAGTGACACGGAGCAGCCGTCCTCACCCACTGACACCAGGCTGCTGTAGTTCTCCAGCATCACGTCCCGGTACAGGTCCTTCTGAGCAGGGCCCAGGAGCTGCCACTCCTGCCGGCTGAACCTCACGGCCACATCCTCCAGTGTCAGCAACACCTGAAACAATAATCTTGCTAATGAACTGATTTACTTGTGAGGATAGTAAAGAAATATTAGGTTTATTTGTCCATACTTTCTACTCTATAGGATGTATCTATAAACTTAGTTGCTGTTGTTTAATACCTTGTGGTAGTAAAACCCTAAGAAAACATTCCATAATTGTTCACTCAATTATATTATATTATATACACACATAAAATCTTGGGTCACATAATGAAAGGAATTCATTCTAAGGTATGATTCCTTGAACAGTTTCATCTTTGGGCAAACAATACAGAGTGTGCTTACACAAACTAAGACAACTACAACATTACTAAGCAATACACCCCAATGGGACCACAGTGGTATATGAAGTCCACTGTTGACCGAAATGTTGTTACGCGCGTGCACGTGTGTAAAGTCTGAGCCTTCCGTGTTTATGACTTACCAGCTTTATATAGGAGGGTCTCCTGACCCCTGGAGTTTGATAATTTATTAGAACGGCCCACAGAACTCAGGAATACTTCACTTCCCAAAGCCAACTCTCTTCCTAATGCCAGCTCCCTTTATTAGGAAGTCCAATGGAAGAGATGCATAGGGTAAAAACTGGGGCAGTGAGATGGGGCTTCCAGGTCACTCTCACAGCTTTTCTTTTTGCCACTACTAATCCAGATGTCCATTTAGTGCGTTTATGGAGGCTTCGTTACCTAGGCATGATGGATTCAGTCATTGGCCTTTGGTGATTAAATCAGTCTCTGGTTCCTTTGTCGTCCTGTGGGGGTAGGTGTTGAAGGCTGTAACCTTTTACTCACAGGGCTGGCTCCCCAGACAACCAGCGTCTCTGCCTTAAGAGCTTTCCAACAGTTACTTTACTAACATAAGTTCAGGTTGTTAATAGCAAAGACCTCTTTCATCCTTATGCTTCGGGGCAGTTTCAGGAGCCAAGGACAAAAACACAAATATAACTATAGATACTTCTGTTGTTCTTATCACAAAGGAAATTACCATGATTTTAGGAGCTCTGGTCAGAGTGCTATGATTGATACATTGTGTCAAGTTGAGAAGTCTAGACGCTAAACCAAGTAACTCAGCCGTTGTACATCCCTGGGCATAGAGGACATGCCTTTACCCTTCTTAGCTGTTGTTCATTGTGTCAACTTAAAAAGTTCAGAAGTTTAACTAAGACACTCAGCAGGGGGCCAGGGCCCTCCCTTAGTAAATACCCTCAACCTGTGCAAGAGGAGGGCATAGAGGTGGTGTGAGCGCTATACCCACCTGAGGGTGCGGAGCCTGCATACAATATAAGGAGGAAAAAAGGCTTGCTCTCCACCCCCATTTTTTGCTCTTGCTGCTTTTGCTATCTTCCACCACTATGAACTGTGGTCCCTGTGCCATGCCACTCTGCCTTGGAGCCAGCTGATTATGGACTGAAACCTCCACAAACTGAGCTAAATAAACCTTTCCTCCCTTAACTTTGGGTGCCGGGTAGTTTGAGAGAAAAGTAACTAAGACAAGAAGCCAGGGTCAAAGACCAAATATTTATTTCTTGTATCACAATATGGTAGAGCTGGGTGTGGTGGTGCACGCCTACAATCCCAACACTTGGGAGGCTGAAGCAGGAGGATCACTGTGAGTTCAAGGCCAGCCTGAACTGCATAGTGAGACCCTGTGTCAAACAAACAAACCCCAATATGATAGTGACAATATACTGTTCAGTGGCCCAGAGCTAATACTTTTTATTTTTCCTGGTCTTTTTCAGACAAGGTCTCGCAATACAGTTAAGGTTAGCCCTGAGTTCATTTTGTAACCCATGATGATCTCAAACTTGCAACAATCCTCCTGCCTCAGCCTCTCGAATGCTGGGATTACAGGCACACACCACCATACCCAGCTAACAGAGCTAATACTTTTAAACATTATTTTATATTACCCATAAAATGGTATGGTTAGTTACTCTGGACAGCAGTTTGAAATGTCCATTAAATGTAAAATTAGTGCATTCACCAAGTGACTTCTCTGGAGCTACCTTCAGAAATACTGACATGTCTTCACCCAAAGGCATTAAGAAGGATGTGCATTGCTGCAGTGTCAAATAAATGTTCAACGAAAAGACAACTGTGAAATTATGGCACCCACACCATTTAGACAACAGTTCAGCACATCAGAAAGTCCGCCAAGCCTGGTGGCGTATACCTGCAATCCTAGTACTCGGGAGGCTGAGTCAGGAGGACTGCTCCAAATTCGAGGCTAGCCTAGCTTACATACTAACTTCAAGGTCAACTTGAACTACATACCAAGACTCTGTCTCAAACAAAACAAAGCAAAGCAAAACAAAACAAGAAGGTAGGTGGGCATGTAATAACACCTAAAAAAATTCAGGCATCTTAAAGGAAAAAAAGCACAAAAATATTATTACCCTGATTCCTTTCAAAATAACAACAAAACAGTAACAAAAAATTACACTTCCATTGAAAACGCTGTAGCGCATGCCCAGTTCTTTTAATGGAAGAATCATACATGAGTATATGGGTCTTTGACTTCATCAAAGATGATTAGGTTTTCCTTTTTTTTTACATATTAACTCCATGTATTTGTTTATGTATGTACTTTTTTTTTATAGTTAATGATAGATTAGCATATACCATTGTAAGAAACAATAGAGAGAGCTAGGTAAGTGTAGTTCAGTGATAAAGTGCTTTCCTACCATGCATGGGTTCAACCCCTAGCACTGAAGGAAAAAAAAAAAAAAAAAACACAAGAGAAGAAGAAGAAAAAAAAAAACAAAGAAAGAAAATAAAGAATACAGAGAGAGCTGGGCATGGTGGCATACACCTTTAAGCCCAGCACTTGGGAGGCTGGGGTAGGTGGAGTGGTGTGACTTTAAGGCTGGCTTTGGCTACATCGTGAGCAAGGCCCACCTGAACTACATAGTGCAAGCCTGTCTCAAAAAAAACAGGGCTGGAAGTTTGGCTCAGTAGCTTAAGCGCCTGCCTGGAAGGCACAAGGTTGTGAGTTCAATCCCTAGTGCCACAAAAAATAAATAAATAAATAAAACAAAATAAAATAAAATAAATAATACAGAGGCAGCATATATACCTTTCACCCAGTTTTTCCCAATGATAATACCTTGCCTAACTAAATGGCAATAACATCATCAAGAAATTGGCCTTGAGACAATCCTTATTCAGGTTTACTAGATTATACAAACTCATTTCTATGGGTTTTTGTTTAACTTTACCACACATGAAGCTCCATGTAGCTATAAGCACAGTCAGTACACAGAACAGTTCCATCACAAGGGTCTTTCATTATACCATTTTAAATCCATAGCCATATGCCTTCAACCCACCCCACCAAAACCCCTGGCCATCACTAATCTGTGTAACTTTGAACAGTTTAAAGCTGGGCATGGCGGTGAATACCAATAATCACAGCTTCTCAGGAGGCTGAGGCATGACGACTGCAAGTTTAAGGCTAGGCTGCACAACTCATTGAGACCTTGTCTCAGAATAAAAATAAAAAGGGTTTGGGATATATATTCAGTGGTAGAGTGTTTGCCCAGCATATGTGAGGCCCCGAGACTCATCTCCAGAAAAAATTTACACAATGCATGACACCATTTATATAACATTCCCGAGAGGACATGACTATAGATAGACTATACAAAAGTTACTGTCATTTCTCCAGAAAAAAAGAACATATATGTATGTTCCTTTGTCATTTTTCAGATAAAAGACTCAGTTCTCTCCAAACCTCTAGTGGTCAAAAACGTATTTTATGTTTTCAAGTGACACTGTGAACTGACAGAATTTTATAGTTAATGCTTCCTAATCTATTGCAGTCATTGATCTTTGGATGCTCCAAATATACCATCTTAGGCCAATGCAGTAGAGTTCCTTCAAATAGCCTTCTATGTTCTTTTTCTTAAATTTTTATTTATTTATTTTTTATGTCTTTTTGAGACTGGGTCTCACTATGCAGTTCAGGCTGGCCTTGAGCTCACTTCACAGCCCAAGCTGGTCTCAAACTTGTAATGATCCTCCTGCCTCAGCCTCCTGAGTGCTAGGATTACAGGCATGCACCACAACACTCAGGGCTTAGGCTTCTATGTTCTGTGGAATGTGATTTTATTCATGTAAAAACAAAAATCATAATGGACTTACTTTATGTCCATACTTACGTAAATATGCACATATATGCATATATATAGAGAGAGAGAAGGAGAGAGAGATTGATCTAAATGTAGATAGTGACAGAAAGTAGGTATTACTAACCATTTACAGAAGGGGATTAGGTAGAAAATATATGAATAAGAAACTTACTTCTACCATATGTATTTTGTTATTTTATTGGGGCACAATCACAGATGGCCTGCATGGTTCCTTAAGTCCAGCTCCTGGAAGTCAGGTTAAAAACTTCAACCTCCACTTCTAGAGATCAGAACCATGGTCTACAGTCCAAATCCCCAACACAGATCAAGGTTCTAGATTGTCCGGTGACTGAAGCTTGCAGGCTAACAAAGACTTTCCAATCAGACAGGACACTCTTATGCCCCAGAGATCCCCCTCTAGCACCTTGAGGTAAAGGGAGATCTCTAGGGCATCAGAGTGTCCTGTATATATACTTTTTCTTTGCATAAGGTCAGCTTTTCACTACCCAACACAACAGGACTCTTGAATTTTGTATCATGAAGCGTTCTAAAGCAAATCCTATAAATTCCAATAATCCAAGCCCTTATCAAACAACAGTACAGTGCCTTCAACTTCCTACATCCAAGTCCATATTCAAACACCAGTTTAACTGTCTGCTCATTGACAATAATCTGCACATGTTGCAATCCTTCCATTTTCCTTGGATGTTCAGATTTTTTTCCTGGATAAATCCAGACTGTCACAGGCTGAAGTCAATGTGCTTTGGCCCCTGTATTCACTTGGTCTGTTCCACAGAGGTCTAGGAGTGCTATGATTTGCATCTAGGTGGCCCCCCATAAAGCCTCATGCAATCATGGAGGCAGCTGAATCTAGCATTTGTGATTGGTTCGTTGTCTAGTGCTAGGATTGGTTGTATGAGTGCTGCACCTGCCCAAGGGTGGGGAGTCAGTATACAATGTAAGCGTGGGAAGGAGGTGTGCTTGCCCTCTTTGGCCCCCTTTTTTGCCCTTTTGCTCTTGCTGCTTATGGCCAACATGAATGGCTACACCATAGCCAAGCCACTCTGCCTTGGAGCCAGCTGAGTATGGATTGAAACCTCCAAAAAACTATAAGATAAACCTTTTCTTCCTTCATTTTGGGTGTCAGGTATTTTGTCTCAACAATGAGACAAAAGTAACCAAGATAAGGAGGAATCCACAAAGAAAAAGTCATACGAAACCTCCTGTATTTATAAGAAGGCTGCTCTTTAGGACACCATCCACATCACCTCTAGGAAGAATAAGGCAAGAAGTACCCCAAGACCAAAATGCCATGAAATACTGGCATCTCTACAGTATTTTCTCAGAACCAGTGCATATCACATAAGGTGTAACAATTCTTTGGTGGGGTTGGCTGTCAGAGAGATCAGATGCAAGCCAACAGCTCATGTAACCAGTCATCTATGTACCAATATTTGTAATTTACTGTAAATCCTATGAACAATCTGTTCCTTATCATACCATACTTGAAGACTGACTTAAAGGCACGTGTGGCAGCACACACCTATAGTCCCACCTACTCTGGAGGCTGGGGAAGGAGGATCACTTGAGCCCAGGAGTCCAAGGGCAGCCTGGGAAACACAGCAAGATTCCGATCTCAAAGAGCAAAACAAAACAAAAACTAAAGATTCGGTGTCTTTCT
Organism: Dasyprocta punctata; assembly: GCA_004363535.1. Taxonomy (NCBI): domain Eukaryota; kingdom Metazoa; phylum Chordata; class Mammalia; order Rodentia; family Dasyproctidae; genus Dasyprocta; species Dasyprocta punctata. The sequence continues at coordinate 10,047 of RJWM01020132.1, forward strand.
TTCCAGACCCTGCTTTTTTGAAATTTAAACTTTTCAGATTAATGGGAACAAAGGAAAGGAAAGACTATAAAACAAATCCAAAGTTAGTTACCTGGGCCTGGATCATTTTCTTCTTTTTTCTTAAAATTGCTGCCTTGGTGTCTTCTGCTCTAATGCTGACACCCAAATCCTGTAAATTCTTCTTCCTTTGTATAATTCTTGTGCTCCTGAGAAGTTAGGACCTGCAAGTTGGAAAGAAAATTTAGTTTGGTACATTTCTTCTGGGCCAGGTACTGTCACTGCTCCTTCGCATTCATTTGAACACAATGTTCCTAATACCATTAACTAGCCCCAACAAATTATGTATCTCTGGCCAATTCAGCCAGAGGCCCTGAAAGGAGTAGATGTATGCCTTTTATTCTGCAAAGTTTAGCTGGGATGACTATGAAGGAACATGAGACATGAACTCCAGCAGAGCATCATGCCTCAGTCACAGGACGCTTCAGATATCCATGTTGGGTTTGGGGAGAAAGTGAAACGCCAATTAATGGCACACACAAAAATCCTTTGGGGCTCAACTGTCAACCTCAATTGGATAGGCAAAACAATAAAACTTTAAGGAAATAACATAGGAGGTCTTTCCAATGTTATTAGAATACAGAAAATTACTTTAAGCAGTCCACATAAAGTAAATGATATTCTGCTAGAGGAACTGTAATAGTACAACCACTTTGGAAAAGTTTGGCATCACCTATTTTGACTCAAGATTATATACACCCTATGATATAATTTCTCTCTGAGGTCTATAAAGTATGCACCTCCTGCCCTCTCCCCCAATAACGGCATATTTGAAACAGAAGACATTTACAAAATTGTTCATAGCAGCATTTTCAGGCCGTAAGCAACAGAGATGTAATTAACAGGAAAAACTGTTATATAGTCAAATAATGGAATGAGACAGAAAAACTTGATTAATTATAAACTACAAAGAAAATCCTAGAAGTACTTGATACAGAGAGAAGAAGAACAGTAATTACCTTTGGTGAGAGGATGGAAAAAAGTGAAGAGAACACTACTTGAATGAAGGCAATAGTCTAATTTCTTTACCTGATGTGACTGCTTATACATGCATGCTTTTCTGATCACTAAACTGTACATGTTTTTAAAATGCAAACTCAAAAGAAGTAAGATTTCAACAACACCCGGTACTTATTACCTTTAAGGAACCATAAAATATATAAATTTGTAGAGAGACAGAACAAATGAGAAACGTTGCAAAAAAAAAATAAAAACCCGTAAGGAATTAATAGGAGATATGAGTCAGGTATCGTTTCGTTTAGAGAGAGTACTACCAACATTTTATGTCATTAACTTTGAAATCCTGGATGAATTCATAATTTTATGATCATATGAATTCATAATTTTATGATCTTTTCTCCAGGAGAGATGTTAACTCCAAACAATAAAGCTGGTGAATTTTATGGGAGGTAACAAAACGAGGAAGTTCTCTACCATTTTATTTTTTGTTTCAGACTGTTGAGCCAATACATTTAAATACCCATAAATATTACAAATGACACAGAAAATTAAATTTATTTTCAGATATCATTATTGACATAGAAAAAAAAAGATTCAAGGAACAACCTATTTAAGCGAACGTACTCTCTAGAAACTCCCACCTAAGTTTTCGCGTATTATATAGTTGGCTACATCTGCACTGTATATATACCTAAACTCAATTCCATGCAAACACTATTGCTAACAATGGGAACTGGAACCACCATCACTGGCTAAGGCCAACCAAGATCCCATCTAGATTACCTGGCTAGGATACATAAGGAAACGCAGCAGAATCTGCTAGCAAAGCAAAAAGTGTGAATGTATGCAGGACGCCGCAGGAAAGCAAACTTTCCTTGCTATGCATTAAGAGGCGAACACTTTCTCTCTCAGACAAATGTTACACATTTTCAACTTTCCAGGACACGGGGTTTCTGTTACAACTATTGAACTTTTCCTCCGCAGCTCGAAAGCAACCAGAGACAAAAAATTATTGGATGGGCGGGCCGAGCTGCTCTGTGGCCTGCAGTAATCTGCTCCAAGGTTTAAAACGGTTGATGTCTGATTTAGAATTAACACCGGTGCTGCACGGCTTTCCATCTGAATCACCGAAGCTGGAGGCTCAAGACAACGATCAGCCAGGAGTCTTCGCCTTCCCAAGGGTCGGCCCTCACAAGTCTTTACTGCAGCCTCTGTCCTCGTGCCTCTTTATTCACCCTAAATCTGGACCCGATACTCCCAAGTAGTGACAATCTCCCAGACTCCAACAACACCTAGCCCCGAGCAGAATCCCAAACAAGAAACACCCTCATGCACCGTAGGAATCATCTGCACTCCTTATGAATAGCGATTCCTAGAGTTCCCAACAGTCAGGCAGCTGGCGCTGATCTCTACAAACCCTGACACCCCGCACGGACCCCAGAGGGCTCCGACCACAGACCCGCGAGGTGCGGACAGTCCGGCACCGCCCGAACGCCTCTGCCACCTCCGCCAAGCACTCCGTGGATCCACGCCGCTCCGCTTCCACGGACCTCCCTCATCCTGCACTGAGACAAAAGTAACTTCCAGAAATAAAGCCACACACTGACCTGATTTTTCTCCAGACCCATAAGGACTGGAACGTTGCACATCCGTGAAACGCCGGTGTACTGCTGGAGCCCCGATTCAAAGCGGTAGTCGCACTACGGCGGCCGCGAATGGCCTTAACTGCTTCGAAGCACAAGAACGAGACTTCCGGTTACTAGCCTATTAGTTAATACGGCTGCGCCCGGCTCGCTGTGACCACAAGGGGGCGGCCTCGTTTGAATACTAACGTACCAGAAGGCAAGGTGGCAGAATTGCGCGACTGTAGCCAAGGATAGCCACGAAGATGGAACTGTCTCATGTTCCTGGCTCTTCAACACTTGCAAATACTCGGTCGATTTTCAGAGCCTCCAGTTTTACAAGGTAAATATGAGGTGGCCACACAGTGAACGCAGAGACGTAGTATTTCCACAGCCTTTTATTGTTTAGTTTGTTTTTTAAAAAAAGTTTACCAAGTAGCTCGGATGTCTACATAGCAGAGAGAACATCTGGAAAGGGAAAACGTCATATCCGGTAATGAAACATTGTCTGAAAAACAACAACAACAACAGCGACGACCAAAAGCAAGCAAGCAAACAAACAAGCAACAAAACCCTTAAAAGTTTACACTATCCAATGTTTAAACACCCACTAAATGGGGGGCTGTGCAATTTCCAGCCTTCTCACACACAAACACAAACAAGTCCTGGTATCCTCCAAAATACATTGACTTTAGTCTTTGCCCAGAACTCCCCAGTTGCTAACGGTCTTTCCCCCAGGCCAGGCCACTCCACCCGTGTGCCCCATCTAAATCACCAACCTAAGCTAGGGTTGGGAGCTGTTAAAGCTGGAAATAGACCTGGGGCATGACCCAGACATGACCCTACCAAAACAAAACAAAACAGAACAAACAAATAAACAAAAAACAGAGCACCAGGGTCAACCAAGTGAAGAAGTTGCTACAGCCCAGAAAAAACACCAAGCTCCTAGACAATCCAAGCCATGGGTTACTAGGCAGAGGGGCTGAATTGACATCATCCTTCCGGTATATAAATAAACATGCTACAGTGGTTGAGCAGTACTTTTCCTTCAGTCAGGAGAGTAAGGGCTCCACCTGACTCCAGCTTTGTCTTTTCTTTATTTTTCTCATGCTCTTGCAGTCCTTCACTCTAAGAACCTCAGAAGCTGTGTGGGTCACAGCAAGCTAGAAACAGTGTTCACCAATACACTTCATCCTTTTGATTTTCAATCACCTGGTTGCACAAAGTCTGAATATACAGACCCTAAACCTTGATCATGAACCCTCAGTCATTAATCTGTTCAGGCTGTACATTGTCCATAGACAACCAAAGGCCCCATCCAGTCTTCGGTGACCGTCTCTGCCTAAAACTGCATACTGTTTTTATGAGATTTATATAATTACCTACTGATGCATATTCATATCAGTGTTTATTGTATTACAAACCTTGAATGTCTAATACAATAAACTTAATGACTACAAATCATGAGCCTTTATTAATTCTTTCAGTTGTACAAGATGGTGAATTGCTAGGTCTGAGCTCGCTTGTCCTGGGCTGGATGACCTCGCGCTCAATCACTTTTAGCCTCAGACAGAATGGAAAGGGTCATGCTGTGTGGAATATTCACGTGTGCACTCCCCTCCGTGGGTCCCGCCTGCCCCTTCCTCAAGATCCACTCCTGGAATCATGCATGAAGGATTTTACAGGCACCCAGAAGATATAAAAATGTTGAACATCTTAACCAGAAATAGCATCGTGGATTTCCTCAACATACACACTTATTCTAAGTGTATGAGATTGTATTTAACAATGTAGAACAAAGGAAGGTATAGGTGCAGGGCTTAAAATTATTCTTTCAACCTGTGGAGTATTATAATCTGTTAGGTTCACCCAAATAAACAAAACACTGACTACGTGTATATGTGGAGACCTGTACATGGTACAAACACCCAGAGTGATGAGTAAGGATGTGAGATTCACTTGAAAATTGCTAACACATGAGATTAAACATTTTCATCATCACCACAATCCAAAACACACCAATCTCAAATTTTTGACTGTTTATGATACTAGGGATCAAATCTATAGCCCTAGATGTGCTTTACACTGAGCTACTCCCCGCCTTACCTCTAACAACAAATTAGATGAGAGATTCTATACTCAAGACTCAAAGTAATGGCCTAGCTAGGTCCTACTCTTCTGTCCTCCTAGAGAAAGAAGGAACAATGTAGTGCAGTGAAGTGTTTGCAGCTTGGGTTACCATCCTTGCATATTTCAGAGAAAGAACTGGCCTTGATTAGCTCTTGGAGACAAACTCTGAGTCCCTGGAATATAAATTTTTATAGCAGCACAATTTGTGATAGACAAATCTTGGAGGCAGTCTGTATGCCCATCAACAGATGACTGGACAAAGAAGACGTGGTATTTCTGCACAGTGTAGGACTACTCTGCCATGAAGAAGGATGACCTCAAATTATTTGTAGGAAAATGGTTGTACCTTGAGGCCATAATGTTAAGTGAAGTAAATCAGACACACAAACATAAACATCACATAATTTCTCTTATATGAGAAGCCCAAAAAGATATAAATAAAGCCTGAAATAAAAGACAAGCAGTAGGAAAATTAGAGAGCAAAATATTACTGTAATTCAGCATGGCCAATGTATCTGGAAGCGTATTTTGATTTAGTATAATTGTTTTCTGTGTTTCATATGTTTTGGCTTGTTAGTCTGGTTGTAAATTTGCACCTAGGATGTTCGGAGCCGTTGAAGCTGGAAAATGACCCAGACATGACCTTACCAAAGTAACAAAGAGCACCTGGGTCAACCACGTGAAAAATGCTCCTACAGCCTAGCAAAACAGGAGGCTCCTAAACATTCCAGGCCTGGGTTGCTAGGCAGAGGGGCTAAAATTGACGTCACCCTTCCCTGTGTATAAATAAATCCGCAACATTGGTTGAGCAGCTCCTTTCTTCCCATCAGGAGGATAAGGGCTCCACCTGACTCTAGCTTTGTCTCTCTCTTTATTTTTTGCGTCCTCTCGCGGTCCTTCACCCCAAGAACCTCAGGAGCCGCATGGGTCGCGGCACTAGGATAATTGATAAAGATATTGATAATTGATGAAACCTTATAAAATAAATAAATGCATATAATGCTTGTAAAAGAAAAAATTTAAAATGGGAAAAAGTGGAAATAAAGAATTGAGATGTGTTACGTACATGTACAAATTCCTAACAATGAATGTAATTGTTATGTACTCCAAATGTTTACTAATAAAATTTTTTTAAAAGATTCTGTCTTTTTGGGCATTGGATTTTTTTATATTATGAAGCGTTTTGGAGAGCTTTGCTCATCATAGTTGTTTAGTGTCCTGTCAGCTTCATTTCTGTGTATGCTGTGATCTTCCCTCATACCTGAACATTTTTCTGTTATAATTACTCTAAACAGATTCTTTATCCCATTTATACTGTCTTCTAATTTCTAACTACAGTTAAATTTAGTTTTGTCTTTGTGTTATCTAGAAACTGTTCAATGAATTTTCATATTCTCATCATTTTAAGGCAACTCTGAGTAAATAACGAATTTCCATTTTGTTCTCCATTTCTGAAACTCTGTCTACACACTCATCCTTTCTACTGCTTTTAAATTTTGTAGACTTCTTTAAGTCTGAAATTTCTGTTTGGTACCTTTTGGTGGCATATGTATCTTTGATAAATTTGTCATTTGTATTTCAAACATTTTGGTCAGTTCATCTGATTTTTTGTTTCATCCATATCCAACAATGATCAGTTTGTATGTTCCACTATCTTTTCAGTTATGTGTTATTTGAACTTATGGAGTTTCTTTACTTTCTCTTTGATCATTTCATACAGCTCAGCCACCTGGTATTTCCTTTGTTCTCCATTGTTGCTCTTCAGATCTGTTTTGGAATACACCTTGACACTACAATATCAAGTGAAGTGGATCAGACAGGGAAGCTTAAATATCATGTGGTTTCTCTTATATGAGAAACCCAAAATATACATAAAGAGAAAAAAAGTTAGACAATATGAACTAGGGAAATCTTTTTCAGGTGGAAAAAAGAATGAAATGGAGGGAGGTGGGAGGGAAGTGTAGGAAAGTGGAAGAAAAAAGAGGATTGGAAAAAATGGAGACAGATATTTTGCAAATAGCAAGGGGATGAAAAGATGGAGCAGGGAGGGCAGAGAAAGGAGGCGTGAAAAAAGAATTAAAATATGCTATGTACATATACAAACTCCCCCTAATGAGTGTAATAATTATACTAGAAACATATACTATAAAATTTCTAAAAGATTAAAAAAATTCAGAGGGTTCCTTCTCTGTTTTGGTCCATAGTTTCCACCAGGTCTCAAGGATACTGTCTAGTATCATCTGAAAGACAACGGTCTACATAGCATAGGACACTTCTGTGGCCACACAAAAAAATGTGAGCTGTGCCATCATCAGGCAGAATGAGTTTATGCCCTTTGGTTTTGAGAGTAAGGGGGGGGAGTGAGAGAAAGGAAGAGAGAGAGAGAGAGAGAGAGAGAGGGAGAGGGAGGGAGAAATAAGGTATGTATTCAAGTTCATAGTATTATGGGAGTGGAGAAGAAAAAAATGAATTGTCATTGGCTGGACTTTTTAGTTATAATCTCATTACCTCTTTACATCCCTATCTGCTGTTTCCCTGAGAAGACACGAACTTTTATCCTTTGTTATAATAAACTGTGACAAGTATAACAGCTCTCTATGAGTTCAATGAGCTCTTTTAAAGAATTACTGAATGGAATGGAGATATTGGAACACTAGCATTGCACATGAGTGAGAAGTCATGATGCTGTTGTGTGCACCATGGCCCTTTAACTTCTCTGTTGGCCTGAAACTCCTCACAGGGAATAGACAGTAGACACAGTTCCAATCTACAAGAGCCAGAAGAATGAGTTCTAAATATTAAATTACATATTTATTCAATAATTACATGATCAATGAGTGCTGCTTTTGTTTCAGCATAAAATACTACAGATAATTTTGTTGACCATTCTATGCAGTTGAATGGAAAAGATACATTGGTCTATGTGATAATTAATAAAAACAATAGGATGTGTCAGTTGAATACTATCATGTTGTTGCTTTTATTTGTGAGGGACTGTTATAAAAATCTCTTTATTATCTATAGCATTCTTCAAATATTTCCTATCACTGTTAGGGTTAATATTCATAAAGTATTCCTAGAATATATCTATACCATCATTTCCAAATTAATTTGCATTCAATTGTACAGACAAGTTCAGTGGTTTCTGATAGAATTCATGACACTATGCTCCTCTATTCTTAGCTCACTAGATAGCCCTTTCAGATACTTTGATTTTGTTTTTGTCTGATTCAATATTTCAAAATAGTGTCACTTCAGTATTTAGAAATTAAGGAGTAGCTTGATTTGAGGTAGAACTCAAAGAAGATCGCAATCCAGAGAGACACACACTTCTTTTTGCAAGTCTCTTGTAGATCAAACCTTGATAGTTCCAGCACCTTCCATGTGAGACTCTCAGCCTTCAGGGATCATGAGAAAGTAAGAGTCTCTTTGAAATACATCACCTGTCTTCTTGATGCTACTCAGAAGAAACTTATAATTGATATTGCTAATAGGCAACTGGGGAAGATATTTCAAATAATTTCTGTGCTCCCAAAGCCTGCCCCATTAATGCCTATGCAGGTGAAATGATAACTGCATCTCTGAAGGAAGCTGAGGTCACAGAATCACAGACCTTTTTCTGAGGATTCCGCTGCCCTCCTCTTCCACAAAGGTGGTTGCCCAGATTTGCCACAGAGCCCAACATCCTGGTGGAAGGAAGGAATCAGGTGAGCATTTTGTATTTCAGTCTGACTAGCAGGATCAGTAAGGAAAGAAAGTCTTATAAGTGTTCGTGCCTGGAAAAGAGATTCTGGGGTAGAAAGAGATTCAGTGCCAAGGTAGACACTGGAGAGGAATATTCCTTAGTTATAACCTGAGACTAAAGAAAATGCATCACTGAATTAAAACCAATCCTCGATGGCCTCTAATGCAACTGAATACCATTCTCATTGAAGATAATTGTTGCTGAACTCTCGCACTGATGGGAAAATCAAAGAGTAAAAAGTAAGAGGTTCCAGAGATGAGTGTTGGAGGAGGGATGGAAGGGAGAGGGGATGAAAAAAGGAATTAAGTTGTGTTATGTACATGTGCTGAATTCCTACAAGGAATGCAAACATTATGTACACACGTGAACTAATAAACTAAAATAAACTGAAAAAGAAAGTGTTTAAAGTTGTAATATTGAAGTCAGTTCGAGTTCACATTAAACAAATCATGGGTTAAATTTTCAGTATTGTTAGATTTTTGCATTTATAATGCTTTTATACCTATATTAAAACTTAAGACAGACATATAAGAATCATGCAATTCTATACAGAAAACATAATCTGTATGTATTCTGTAATAAAAATATTTTTTTGCAATTGTATATTAAGGTACACTTAATTGCATTTACATTGGAACACCTCTGGTATGATGACTGTGGTGAGGTTGCTTTACCCCTTGAATTTGAACAGCATACTTGAGAAAGAAGATCTTATGAGTACTGGATAAAACTGTGAGGATCAAATGTATCCTTTGATATGTCCTATAACAATGAATATCTAATGTTAGTGCCAAACTCATGGCAATTTTCATTTTCATTTCTACAATGTACAATGCACAAGATTTAATATTCTCCAGGTTTGATTTACAAGTATCTCTTGTATTTAATGTCTTTCATATGTCTTGCCTCTTAATAGTTTCACTTAACCTAAGTACTAGTAAATAAAACCTTTTAACCTGAAATTAGCAATAATTGTTATCCTACACTATTGAATAACCTGCTAGTATTTATTATTTTATAGCTTTGGGAAAACGTTATATTCTTCACCAATTTATATGATAGAGCCCACCATAATCTTGTTTTGGGGATCATGACAAATGGATATTTATGTAGCCAAACTAAATAGTGATTTTATACTCTATTCACTAAATCCAACTTAGACATGGGACAGTTTCCTATAAAGTATGGCCATAGTACACATGTTTTATAGGGTGGCTGAAGTTTTATGTGTGTTTGGTCATAGCCTATAGAATAAACCTTTCCTGAAAAAAAGAAACATGTTACAACCAAAATTATGCAATGAAGCGATAATAATGTCAAATGAAATGACAGGTTATGATAAAAAGAGAGGTCTAGATCATTTGAAGACATACCTTACTACCTTTTGTGAAGCATAGAATTTAGGTGACTGTCTTGCACACAAGTTAAACAAGCTCAGGCCTCCACTCTGCTCCAACCAGTGCCATTTAGGTGGTCACTGAATATGCCTATTACTAAGGTCCTCTTGTTTAGAGAATGAAAATTCCAGTGTCTGCATCACATAGTTGTGAAAATCAAACATGGTACTATGTGTGCAGGATCTTATCTGATTTGTTAATGATAAATATTTTGCAGTTTATGCAATAAATTCTCAGAAGTTACTTAACAAGGCAAAATTATAATATTCCCCAGTGAAAGTATCAAATTTAAGTTAATATGTGGATTGTGGTCACATTGATAGCTGTTATGTAGGTTGTCCTTGGGTTTTTCCCTAGTATACACTTATTGATTTATTTGTTTATTTATTTATTTATGAGGCTTTGCATCTTTAAGCTATAATCATTAGTACACTCGCAATTCTTCATATTACAGTGTGTCTGACTAAACAATAAGCAAACACAGCATAGGTCAGTTGGAAAGAAATCATAGTACTTCGCAGTGTAATTTACAAAAGAGGGGAAAAGCCTTGGACTCACCTTTTAGAAATAATATTGAGTAACCATAATCATTCAGCCATTTTCCAGTTGCTCATGAAGGTGGTGCATGGGTCCTTGCAGTGTATCAGAGTTTTCTTTGAAATAGCTCAGCTCTGTCAATGACCTTTCTTTACTCAACTGCCTAACTTTCCAAAACATCTGATCAACATCCTGCTCTTTCACAACCCCTTGCTGAATATAACGAATGCGTGTGTAAAAGTTACATGCAGAAGTGATCCTATGGCTGCAAAAATGAGAAATCTAACAATAGTTGCTTGAGTCCTCTAATTTAATTCTGTGTTTATAGGATTTACTTTGGCCACTGAGAGCCCCCCACCCCGCACCTTTTTTTTGGTCCTCCACATTCAACTGCAGAAGCTTTAACAAATCTAATACGTTGTAATTCCACTAGTTCAGTGCTTACAGTATTGTTTTCCACAGCCTGAAGAACAACTGGATCCAACTCACCTTTTGACAATGTTAAACATAGAAAGCTAGATTCCTCATAAATTTTGTCTAGGAAACGACGCGATGTTCATTGTGGGATTATCCTTCCAAAATCTGAAATCATTATACAGAAATAAATCAGCCTCTTCGTAGTGTTTTACAATTGGCTATATCACACTGAGGTCCTGACAACTGTGACTCATAGTACTGCTTGTACTTTTATTTTTTTCTATGCACCTTTTTAAAAGGTGTCTTTCCACTTGACAGAGGTTCTTGCATAGGTGATGTTGGAGAACTGACAATAAGACAGTTTTCAATACAGCTACTTCAGCTTTAACTATGTTATTTTCCCTTGTAGGTCTTTCTGCAGTGATTCTTCAGTTGGCTGTAGTTTGCTTCTCTTACCTTATGAGCTTCTTCAAACAGACTAGCTGTGAGTTCTGCTCCCTGTTCAAGATGATCTCAAACTCCGGAAAGCCTTTCACATTTTTCATCTTTTAACATCAGTTCCTGATATTAGCTATTTTCACACAATTTAAATGTCTTGGAGATGAACACACAGGTTGTGTAGGATGATAAAAAAAAAAAACACGCAGTGCATTAGCTTGGACAGTAGAACATAAAGCTGATGGATGTGGCCAGTAGATGGCACTTGATGAGGTAGTCTGCTCTCGAGTTCTTGATTCACATACACGAAGAAGGTCTGAAGAAGTAGCTGAAGCAAAGTTTGCTTCATGAATCCTTCCAAGGGGTCATTAGCCACAGCAAAACCTCATCATAAAATAACCTGAAGAACCCACTGTGGCCGCCTCCTAGGTGTTCAACCGAGAGGTGGAAGACAGGAGACTGACAGGGGCAGTGTACTGGGGTCTGCTGAAGCAGGGCTAGGTTGTCCATGGCTTTGGGGCAAAAATAACAGTCAGGAAAAGGAAAATAAAAATATTTATACACAAGATAGTTAAGATAGTTATACAGCTAGTTTCTTTTAGTTCATTGAAAAGAAAGCTTTGTGCTAACATTGTTTGGACAAGATATCATGCCTGTATCTTGTATTCTGAATACTATGAAGACAACAATAAACAATGTATTAAAATTGTGACTCTCCTACTAATCTGTTTTTAAACTATGTTTTATTGTTATTTTTACTTTTTCTTTTTAAAATAAAAAAACACAAATGACCTAAAGATATATAAAAATATGCCTCACATCAATACAAAGCAAAATCACACACAAAAAAACAGTAATTCGGTGGGTATTGAACATATGGAATGTGTTAAACGAAGGCATGATATGCACACTACTTATTGTAGAAATAACAAAAATACTTACACTACTTATTGTAAAAATAACATAAATCATTGCAAAATTGTGGATAAAGTGGAACTCTGTGCAGTATTGTGAGGAATAACAAGTACTCTAGAATCTGTGGAAAAGAGGATGAATTTTTCATCGAGAGCCCTCCCACCTGGTCCAGCAATCACTCTTCTGGCTGTTTCTACAAGTCAGTTGAAATCAGGATCTCTGAGATATTAGAATTTCTATGTCCACTGCAGCAATAGTCACAGCAGCTGAGATCAGGAAGCAACGTATCTTCCCACGAAAGGATGAATGGATAAAGAAAATGTGGAGTATATTCACAATAATAGAGTATTTGATCTTTTAAAAAAGAAAAAAAGATAAAATGAGAATTGTGAAATAGATAACAGTATGAATTAGTTAACACTAATTAGTTAATACTAATAACACTTAACACTGTTAGGTTGAGTGAAATCAGGCAGTTAAAAAACAAATGCCTTGTGACCTTACTTGTATGTGAAATCTAAAAGGCACACAGCTTGTCAAATGCTGGTCACAAGGGAGTGGTGGAAAGGATGACAGAGAGTTGTTAAATAACAGCCATAAAGTTCCCGGTAAGTAAGATGAAAAGCTCCTGGAGCTCTTTTCCACCATATTACATGTATAGTTAACAGTATTTTATTTACTCTTAAAAACTGTTAAGGGGATAGATCTTATAAGACACTTTCTTACAATAAAATCACTGTAGAGGCTGAGGGTGTAGATCAGTGGCAGAGTGCTTGCCCACATATGGGAGTCTCTGGGTACCTTCTCACTGAAGAAAAACATCTATAATTTTTATCTTTTGCTTCACGGCTGGAGGTCAAACCAAGGGACTCATGTTGTCATAGGGAAATGCTCTACCACTAAACCATATTCCTAACCCCTGCCAAATATACAATATTTTTAAACCAGAGAAAACAATGCAAATATATGTGAATCTAACATTTATCTTCTGAAACACATATTAATAAAATTTCCTTTTCCCTAAATGCTGCTTCCTAACTTTAAGAGGAAAGCAGTCCTGACATAATCGGCAGAGCACAAATGTCTTCAGTAGATGGCGATTACTCTTTCTGCTAAGTGCATCGCAAACAATGGAGCCTGAGTTTTAAAAATACATTTTTATTTCAGAAATAACTTCAGCTACACAATTTCTGCACCAAAGTAGGAAAGATGTATGGTTCCATCCTACTCTTTCTCATAAACATGAAGGCAAGATATGCATAATAGTAGTAAGCCAGTGAATTTGCCTTTTCTCATGTAAGGTTTTGTGAAGCACAGATACATTATCCCTAAGAACATAAAGCCTAATTTTCTAGTCACTGTGATGGTTCACCAACAATTATCCTCAGCAGTGAGATCATTAAATTGTTAGGAGTCATCAGGAATTGACATGGAGTCTGGGGCCATTATCTTTACAGATTCAGTCCAAAACTAAGAAATATTCCCTTCCCTTCCAAAGGATGTGTTGCTACAATAGAATCCCTTCTCTAGGCATAAGCTAGACTTCTGATCCTTATTGACTCTGTCTCTCAGACTGTGAGACAAAATACTCACCTAGCTCCTTCCCTCTTCAGGAAGGTGAGTTCTATCTGAGGATCATGACTGCCAGCCTTGCAGGGGAAGGAGACAGCTGGCCTCTGAGAGAAAGGCTTGTGAATCTGTTACCTCTCCTCCTCTGTAAGTTGTAATTATCTTTCTGTCTGCATTGACAATTACGTTGGAGGCTTGGGACACAAGGACATTTCTGAAGAACTTTTGCACAGTTGCTAGTTACCAAAGACAATTAAAACTTTCTCTTAAGTATCCCCAAAGAAACCATGCAGATGTACTGAAGAGGCTGTTACATTTTTGGGATCTCTGAAACTGAGGAGAACAAAAAGCATCCTAGAGGCATCAGTTTGTGGAACTGGCAGAGAGGCATATGTGTTTAAATAGAATCCCTGCTTCTATGAGATATTCTCTGAAATCCAAGTTCATTCTTCAGGTTCAAACCCTAAACTAAATTATTTAAATTGTGGTTTGTTTTGCTATTGAGTTGCTTGACATATCTTTCGTTCATTACTTCTTCAGAAACATAGTCAGAAAATATTTTCTACCACTCTAGACTATCTCTTCATTCTATTCCTTGTTTATTTTGCTATGCAGAAATTGTTGGCTGTAATAAAATCACATTTTTATATTTTTCATTTTGATTCTTTGCATTTGGTGTCTTAGAAAAATAATCACTGAACATTCTAATGTCCTGAAGAAGTTCACCTATTTTTCTACTAGTAATTTCATAATTGGATGTCTTACATTTATACATATTGCCCATTTTAAGTTGACTTATGCATAGAGTGTCATGCAGGTGTCTAGTTTTAGTCCACTGCATGAGGATATCCCTATTTCCACTTACCGTTTATTGAACAGACTGCACTGCCTCCATTGTGTGTGATTAGATCCCCTGTGTAAGATCAACTGTAGAGGTCTGGGTTTACCCCTAGGCTCTCCATTCTGCACCACTGGTGTGTGTCTCTGTTTATATGGCAATGCCATATATTCTTTTCAAAACTTACTTTAATTTTAGAGTATATTTTGAAGTCATATGTTATCATGTCTCCTGATTTTTTTTTTGTCAAGATAGCTTTGACTATGTGGGATTTTTTTGTGGATCCATGTGAATTTTAGGTACGTTTTCTCTAGTTGTGTGAACAACATCACTGGTATTGATACTGTCCTGACTCTATACTCAGATAATCTCTTCATTATCAACAAATTCTTATTCTGGAACTGTTAGGCCTGTAGCTTTGGAGCACAGTGACCCAAATACACCCATATGCTCCATTTGTTCTCTCCTGGACACCCAGCACCCAGACACTGTCACGTGTCTAACAAGTGCAGACTGCTCACTAGGGAGCGAAATGTCAAAGGGAATGATATCCAAGGAAAGGGCACTGTGGTGGAAAAAATTTACAAGAAAAATTATTCATACAATTATGATCAAGATATTTTAAAAGAAATGAATTACAAAAATCATCAACAACCAGCATTTGTAGTGGCAGGAGTATGGCATGGTTACTTCAACCCTTATATGACACAGCCTCTCGCTTAACCTTTAAAAGTTTTGCTCCTCAGTTTTAGGAATTCTATTGATGTTGGCTGAGGGTCTGAAGATTTCTGAGGCATAACAGTTTCCATGGATCACCAAAACTCTTCTCGCATTGAGTACTGCTCTTACATTGCTGTGATCTCAATTACCTATAGAGTAAGCAAACATGTTTTCTGTGCTGGACATTGATGCTCTCTATATCATCCAAATATCTTTATTACTGTAAAAATCATAAAAATAAAGTACATGGTAAAAACAGCACATAAATCTGCCCATAACACACAGAGAACCCAGAAAGAATTGTCACAGATGAGTGTTCACCACCTATTCCTTCATTGTATTTATTCATAAAATGTTTTCTTCAAAAGGAATTTAGCAAAATATTTTGATTATCAACACAATTGCTAGGATAAAATTAACTTAATTTGTCTAAATCAGCACTCAGTTCAGACTGATGTGCATAGGACAGTGCACCTGAATCGGACCAGTCTCATTTGCCCACTCCTTTAATCCCACACAGGTCCTGCATTCAGTAACACAAAACGCCCATTAGCCTACCTTGGAGAGATATGAGGCTTCTCCTTGCATCTCTGTGTTGCCTCTTAGAGAGAAATTAAAAATGAATATAGAAAGCACTACCATCAAAACACTCAATTTATTTACTTCTTATAAGTGGGGAGGGCATTCCTTATCCAAACAAAGCAGGGCCTGGATATAGAGGAATCCTGGCTCATTACCAGAAAGGGGCTCACAGTTGGAAAACACACAGAAATTATATCAGAAATGCTCATCAGCCACCAATATACCTCAGGAAAAAGAGCAATAGAAATATTAAAGATGGAGGACATGCTGTAAAAAGAGACAAAAGTGCCCACCAGAAGGAGGATGCTTTTGGTGGCTCTGGACTCAGGGGAACTGGAGAAAACATTTGTCCTGTGAATGTGTTGGACCCTCTGCTTGCGTTGGTACAGAGTAAAAATCATGGAGCCACTTGCACAGATCATGAGCACAGAACAAGCAACTTCAGGGAATGCTACTAACGCTGTATAAACTGAGCCTGAGATTGTCCCATGATCTACATAAGAACAGAATCTCATTTCTCTTTTCTTTGTGATGTTTCTGATATGCCATCTTCCAGATACATACAACAGATAGAGAGGAAAAATGAAATTAACCACCAGGTGCAGAAACCAGCAGAGGCAAATGGAAACACCAATATACTTTGGAGCTTTTATTTTAAGGTCTTTGCAGCAGGAGTTCATGGGGCTGATCATGATAGTCTGGAAGATACTCAAGAGGCAGATGGTACCAATAGACACACCTCTGCCCACTCTCTCAATATACAAGATTACTTTGCAGACAAAATCATTGGGAGAGTTTTTCAATCCAAAGGCTACCATTGTCTGAGGCAATCCTTTAGAAACAATAAATAAGGAGTTAGCTATAAATATGTGCTTGAGAATCAAATCTGTCTCTCAACTTGCTTTTAGTATGGTAAAGAAGAAAAAAATTGCCCAGGACTCCAACCATAGTCTGTGACAATAAGATAATTCCTATTGCCAAATAGACATGTTCTATTTTTGTCATTTTCTCTAAAGTTTCCTTTAAATTACAGTGACAGCTATTTTTCTGAGCAAGGTGTATTGCATAGATTTGACACCAAAAGTAATTTTGAAGATGAGCTCTTGTGGAATTTCAAATGTTTCATGAGGCAAGAGGAGGTGAAGAGAATTCTCAGGCTATGGATGAGATGGTGTGAACCTGGGGCAGAAGTGACAAGTGAGAACGCATAGCAAGAAAGTACAATTTTTCAGCAAAACCTGAAGTGTAGCTTAGTTATACTATGAAAAGAAAAGCCGTAATCATTATTAACCTCATACTATAAATCAATTCTGAATAAATTTCTACTGTAAATACCATAACTATCACATGCAGTAGCAAAAATCGTCTCCGTGGTCTAAGCAAAAGAAATTATTGCTTATAAAACACACTAGATTTATGGACAAAATGACAAGTTCTATTAAAATTAGGAATAATTTTCATTAAAAACTTGCATAGTTGTATTGAAAGAGAAATGATAGAGGTAAAGAGAGAAAGACAGGCACAAAGAGAGATGGAAGAGGGACAGAGAGAGACACATTCATCATGAAGTGCTCTCACACACTATGTAAAAGAATTAAAAATATGAAATATTGTATTTGAAATTTAGAAGAAAGAAATTATTGAGTTGATAATAAATATATTCAAAATATTGTATGTTCTTCTTAAACAGAAAAATTTGAATAAAACCTCTACCTCATACCATCAAGCAGCACCCAGAAGGCTAAGATGCAAACGGCAGGAAATAGCAAGTTTGGTGACAACACAGGGAAACCAAGATCTTGTCTATGAAAAATGGATGCAATGGTTTTGGAAAACTTTTTTAAAATTTAATCTGTGAAATGTAAGTTTAATTTCCTGTTCAATCTCTTTTTTCAGAGTTTTCATTCTAGAGGTCTTTCAGTTCCTTGGTTACATTAATTTCCAGGTTTAGTTTCATTAAAGCTACTATGAATGGGAATTTTTTTCTTGATTTCATTCTTAGTAGGTTAATTCTTGATATATAGGAATGCTTTTAATTTTTGTGTATTCTTTTATATCCTGCTACTTTCCTGCATCTGTTTATCAGTTCAAAGAGTCTTCTGGTAGAGTTTTTAGAATTTCTTTCTGGAGGATCATGTCACCTACAAACATGGATCATTTGATTTCTTCCTTTCCTATTCATATCCCATTTATGTCTTTCTGTTGCCTGATTGCTCTGGCTAAAATTTTGAGTACTGTATTAAATAGGAGCGGTTGAGAATGCACATCCTTTTCTTATTCCATATTTTAGAGAAAACGCTTTCAGCTTTCCCCATTTATTATGATACTGGCAGGGATTCAACATAAATTTTTTTAACAGGTTGAGAGAAGATTTTTGATAACTAATTTTCATCAGGGTTTTTATCATGAAGGGATATTGGATTGGGTCAAAGACTTTTTCTGTACTTACTGAAAGAAACATTTGATTTTTTAACCTTACTTCTATTTATGTGATATATTTCACTTATCATTTTATGTATATTGGTCCATCCTTTCATCCCTGGGATGAAGCCAACTTGGTCATGATGTGTGAACTTCTTAATGATTTTTTGAAATCTGTTTACTCATGTGTCATTTTAGGTTTTTGCATTTGTGTTCTTTTTTTTAATTTCTTGGCTTGTGTATCAGGGTAATGCTAGCTTCCAGAATGAGTTTGTAGCATTCTTTTCAATTTCATAGAAGATACTGAGTTTCATTCAGGTTACAATTTCCCTGAAATTCTGGTAGAGTTCTATTTTGAATCCATTAAGTTCAGAGCATTTTTTAGTTCATAGGATTTTTCCTCTATTTTATTGTCTGTTATTAAACTATTCAGGGTTTTCATATTTTATTTGTTCAATTTTGTCATTCAAAGAACCAAATCAAGGATCAAGGATTCATTGACACTTTGTAGTGCTTTTTAGTATGAATTGGATTACTTTCCATTCTAATCTTTAAATCTTCTTGTAGGTTTGAATTTGGATTTTTATATTGTTAGGACTTTGAAATGTATCATTGAGTAATTTACTTGAGATCACTATTCTCATAATGTGTGCATTCAGAACTATACACTTCCTTCTTAGAACTGCTTTCATGACAGCCCATAAGTTTTGACATAATATGTTTCCATTGTACTTTGATTGTAAGAACTTTTTAGATTCTTCTGTGATCCATTCGTTATTGAATGATGTATTCTTAAATTTCCATGCGCATGCATAATTTCTGTGCTTCATTTTGGTGTTGATTTCTAGTTTCATTTTATGTTCCAGTAGCATTCAAGAGGTTATTTCAATTTTTGTATTTATTTAAGCATTCTGCATTACCTAAGATATGGTCTATTTTGGAAAAAGTTTTGTGTGTGGTTGAGAAAAATGTATATTGTGTTCTTAGGAGACACTGTATAGATAGACATCTGTTAAATCCATTTGCTTAATGGTGCAGTTTGTCTCATGTTTCTTTTTAAAGTTTTTCCTCTGATTGACCTGTCTACTTGTAAGAATAGATATTGAGGTCCCTCACTATGACTGTATTCTTATTTATCTGTCTGTTTCTTTGCAACAGTTTTTCTTTTGTGAAGCTGTGCCAAAAGTTTGTACACATGTATTTGTAACTGCTATCTCTTCTCATTGAGTTGTTTTCTTTACCAGTATGCAATGGCCACCTTTGTCTCTTCTGATCAGTTTTAGTTTGAATATGGTGCATCTGAAAAGAAGAAACATACTCTGCCTTGTTTTGGGGATCTGGTTGCACTGGTTATTTTCCACCTTTTAATATTTAGTTTATACACTGTCTTTTGGATGAAGTTTGTCTGTTGTAGACAATATATGGGGTTTTTGGAACCAATATTCCTTTCTGTACCTTTTTTTTTTTTTTTTTTTTTTTTTTTTTTTTTTTTTTTTTTTTTTTTTTTTTTTTTTTTTTTTTTTTTGCGGCACTGGGATTTGAACTCACAACCTCGCACCTGCCAGGGCAGGCACTTAAGCCACTGAGCCAAACTCCCAGCCCCCTTTCTGTACCTTTTGATTTGTGAGTTAAGACTATGGATGCTGAGAGTTATTATTTTGAGCTATTTACTGAATGTGTTAATTGCATTTTATTTTTGCAGTGCTGATTTTTTTGTTGTTGTTGTTTATTCTCTGTGATCGATATATATTTTATTTGGGCTTTGTAGTGCTGTGTCTCTGTCACTCTGCATACATTTCCTTTAAATATTTTTGTAACATTGGTTTAGTGGTCATGTATTTGTATAGAATTTCTTTGCCATAAAAATACCAACTTTTAGCCTGGCGTGGTGGCACACGCCTTTAATCCCAGCACTCGAGAGGCTGAGGTAGGTGGAGCGTTGTGAGTTCGAGGCCGGCTTGGGCTACAACGCGAGCCCAAGGCCGGCCTGAGCTACATAGTGCAACCCTGCCTCAAAAAACCAGGGCCGGGAGTTTGGCTCAGCGGCTTAAGCGCCTGCCCTGGCAGGTGCGAGGTTGTGAGTTCCATCCCCGGTGCCGCAAAAAAAAAAAAAAAAAAAAAAAAAAAAAAAAATCCCAACTTCTGTTGGAAATTTAGCTCAGCGACTTAAGTGTCTGCCTGTCAGGCACAAGGTTATGAGTTTGATCCCTAGTACAAAAAAACAAACAAAAAAACCCAACTTCTCTGTAATTTTGAAGGCTAATTTTGCATGGTATAGAAGTGCAATTCTTTTTTTATTGCTGGAGAAACTTTCTCCAAGCTCACGTAGCCTTTAATGTTCATTCTGATAAATGTGTATAATTCTGACAAGTCGAATTTGTATGTTCAAGTTTGTTCTCTAATAGTTTTTATGTTTTTCTCTTATTGTTGAATTTCTAAAATTTCAATTACCATTTGTCATAGAAAGGTCCTTGTCTGGCTGTGGGTATTTGGAATTTCAGATGTATCTTTTATTTCAACATTGAATTATTTCTTAAACATAAGAAAATTTGTTATAATTTCAGTGAATTAATTGTTTACAATTGTTACATTTTCCAAAATTTTGAGGTCTCTCTCTCTCTCTCTCCCTTTGTCATTGAGAAGCTGTTGAGTTCAACTTCCAGGTGTCACATCACCTTTAGGAAATTACTGAGTGTATAATCTACACCTACCTTATTTTTAAGAATGGAAAGAAATCCTGTGTCCCTGGATAAGCAGTACTAATATTGTCAAAATGGCCATATTACCAAAGATGATATACAGATAAAATACAATTCCAATCAAAATAGTAACAGTTCTTTTCAGGGAGCTAGAAAAAAATCATGCTATTTGTGTGCAACAAGAAGTGATTCTGAACAACCAACACAAGTCTGAACAAGAATAACAAAAGAAGTATTATAATATCAGACTTTAAGTCCTATTACAAAGCTATGGTGATAAAAACATCATGCTACTATACAAAATGAGACATATGGGTCATTGGGATAGAACAGCGCATGAGAAAAAATCCACAGGAACATTTACATCTGATCTTTGACGAAAGGGACCAAAAACACACACTGGCAAAAACATAGCCACTGTAACAACTGGTGATGGGAAATAGGTTATCTACACATTGAAACAGAAAAACTTAATTTCTCTAAATTTAAAATAGGTAAAATTCTTGAAGACATAGACATAGGGGAGAATTTTCCTGAACAGAGCACCAACTGCACAAGAAATAACACCAACAATCAAAAAATGGAATTATATCAAATTAATAAGCTTCTACACAGCAATGAAAACAAACAACAAGGTGAAGAGATGACCTATAGAATGAGAACGAAACCTTACTGGCTAGTTCTTGACAAAGCACTACTATCCAAAACATAAATAAATTTAAAAAAAACTAGACCATCAAAAGTAAAACCCCAATCAAGAAGCGGGAAAATGAAATTAACAAATCATTCTGTAAAGAAGAGGTACAAATAGCCAAAAAATGCATTTAAAATGTTCAGCATTTTTGGTTGTTGAGGTACGGAAATGACAGCAACACTGAGATTTCATCTTACTCCAGAAAAAGAGGCTACCAAGAATTCAAAGAACAAGAAATTCTGGTGAGATTGTGGAGGGAAAGAAAACCTTTCTACACTGTTGGCAGAAATGTAATCTAAAACAAAAACTATGGAATCTGTATGTGCATTCATCAAAAAACTAAAAATAAAAGTTCTATTTGACCAACCTGTGCTTCAGTCCAGAAGAATTAAAGTCATCATATTATATTGACACATTCATATTCATGTTTATAGCAGAATATTTCATAATCACCAAATTATGGGAGTCATATATATCTCATCAACAAATAAATGGGTAATAAAATGTGTTATATATGCAGAATATGCAGAATGGAGTATTACTCAACAATAAATAGGCTAAATTTGACAATTTGTAGGCAAATGGATGCCTATTGAAAACATATGCTAGGTTAATTAAATCAGATAGAGAATGTTAGTGTTAGATGGCTTCTTTTATATGAGAAAAATAAGTTATAAATTATTTAAAAAGCAAAATAAATGATAGGAAACATGGTGGTAGACTTTCTGGATGTGAGATGGGGATTTTGTGATGGTGGTGTTTGAAGAACATATGAGGAAAGCAAAGTAAGTAGAATTAAGATGTTATATATACAGGTATCAGTTCCTCACAAAAAAGGTTTTCCTTATATATCACAAATGTGTACCAATATAATTTAAAACGTAAGTTTATGTTGTAATAATTTCATTGCTGTGAGTTCAGTCAACAGAAAATCATACATGTTTCACAGAACAACAAGCTGCACTCTCTATATAATAGCTGTATTCTTTACCTACTATAGTCCCAAACTCAAAGCCACCCACATTCCTATTAACAAACTAAAAAATCAGATAATTAATATTCATGCAATAAAATGCAATAAAGCATTGCTAATTGATGCCATCAATAATATTCAATAATAAAAACACGTTTCCCAAAACTCTCATAAAATCCATATAAATGGCAAACATGAAAGAATTTACTAAGTCCATTTATATGATGTTCTAAGCAGGCATTATGAATGCAATATCTTAAGAA
The DNA here is from genome assembly GCA_004363535.1 of Dasyprocta punctata. Taxonomy (NCBI): domain Eukaryota; kingdom Metazoa; phylum Chordata; class Mammalia; order Rodentia; family Dasyproctidae; genus Dasyprocta; species Dasyprocta punctata. Next base: position 33,024 of record RJWM01020132.1, read on the forward strand.
ATGATAGTGGATGTAAGCCTATTATTCAAGTGTTCCACTTCTAGTAATATATTCAAAAGAAATGTAGCCTAAGGGATAGAGGAGACAGAAGAAATCTATAGTTAAATGACAGTATTCCATTTCTTGATCCGTTACATAAAGACTAGTGATTTCTTTGTAAAATTCTACTGAGCTGTGCCCTTGAAAGCTGTGATGCCTTTTTCATTCTTTACGTATATACTCACTGTAAGAAGTCAAAATATACATCTCGAAGAAATGCTGGCACTGAGAATGTGTGTGACTTACCATTTGCGTCTGTACAGGATGAAACTCACAGAGCCACAATGACAGATGATGATCCTCAATAAGAAATTTCCCAAAGCAATGACAATGTTGTGTATATGGAATGTTTAAGTCCGTCCTGGGATCCAGCACTATAATACCCTAGATAATTTTTGACTCATGATATTTTTGCTGATTGTTTTGTTAATCTTAAACATAAGAAAAATCATGCAAGCAATAGAGTTCAGTATTTAAAGTGGACAACCCACTGAAGTTGCAAGAATTTTCTTTAAATTCTACTCACCTGGAGTTCCTGGGGCTCTTCAAAATGGCTTGAGAACCTCACCACGCAAGTGTTGCCAGTGGGCACACTTGACAACTCTGTGAAGAGGAGGAAAATTTGAATCCAAAAATTCATGATGAACCCCTTCAGCCTAAAATCTGCTAGTATCGTGGTGTTCATTACACAGGTACACTATAAAGACACTAAAACAGAATGAACAAGTAGTAGTTATAATCAGGTTATAATCAGCAGACCTCACACTGCACCCATGTGTGTAAAGGAAGGAAGAATGGTTAAGAGGGGAGAAATTCCCCACATTCCAACCACAACCTGAGATAAGACCATTCCTACTGCAAAAGCTTGCCTGTGCGTTGGTCTGTTTCTGGTGACTGACTTTCATCTTTGGTCCAGAGAATTCCACAGAATGAAGGTGATGTGTGCTACATTGATTACGTCAAGTGAAATCCAATACTCTCCATGTGAAATATTTATGTAAATTGTATTTTTAAGAGGCTTCGTAGAGTGGAATGAGTAACCTTTAATTAGCACTTACAGTACATGACTTACTGCCATAATGCCATACGTATGATACTTCATTTGATATTCATAATTTTATGATGCATTCACTGGTATAATTTTCATGAAAAGACAAAAAGAATTTAGATATAAAGAGTGTGAGGAATTTCTCTAAGTCCACACTCTACTTCTAGGTAACTTCTGAAAAGAGTTAACATCATCATATTACAGCGCTTCGTGCATAACCATGATTATAGTAACACAATTCACAACAGTTAAATCATGGTAGCAGCCTGTATCCCACCAACAGATTAATGCAAAATTATTGTGCAAATGACTGAGCACTACTCAGTCATAAATAAAAGTAAATTTGAGTCATCTGTAGAAAAATGGATGGATCTTGAGATGCTAAAAGAAACAAATCAGACAGAAAGGTTTAAATATCACAGTTTCTTTTGTTGTGAGAACTAAAATGTAAATAATTTAAAGAACAAAGTAGAAAAGAAGGAAACAAGGAGATAGTCTTCTTTGAGACGAAAAGGGGGGCTGGAGAAACAGGGAGGAAAGGTCAGGGGAGCAATGAGAATCAAAAATGATCACAATGTGTTATGTTCATGAGCAATTCCACAAAATGTATACAATTATTATGTATCAAAATTGTATACTAATAATGAAAAACAAAAGATATTTTAAAAATTTACATGCTACCTAGGGGCAGATAGTAGACTTGAATCTGAGGAGCTTAAAGGGAAAGCCTGAACTTTAACTGCTGGGCTACAGTGACAAAACGTTATCTGTGTTTTCAAATGATCCAGACCCGCAGTCCTTTATGATACCATGTCATTTCATGTTACATCATTGACATTTTAAAATAAATTTTATTCTAACACATTTGCATTTCTGTGCAGATACTGCTTGTAAAGTTCAATATCAAAAATAAATGCAATCTGTAAGGTCCTGATAAAATATAGATGCACTAATTAAGTTTAACCTAAAAAATACTGCCTCATATACCAACTGGATTTACTGAATGTGAAATAGGCTCAACATTTTTTTAAAGAGAAAAGAATCATTTGTGACACTACATGAATAAAAATACTAGGACCTTTATCAAGGAAATTACTGAGCATCATTATTCTGCTCCTAAGATATGATACCTTAAATAATAACTTGAATTAAAATACCATAACATAAACCTAATTTAGTACTAACTTCTGATCATTACTCATCAACTGCTTAGTGCATGAATTAAGTGAAACTATTAGAAAGGAAGGAAAGTTTGTAAAATACATTACAATATGAGACATAATAGAATAGGAGAACTTAAACTAATGAGCATGGGAATTTTGAAACCACAGAGAAATAAACTTCTACAACAAAATAGCACAAAACATTCCAAGAAACAAAAAAGTAGGTTAAAAAAATCTGAATAGAGAAATTTCTCTTAAAAAGATACACAGACTGCCAACTCATAAGCAAAAGCATATTCAACATCATAACAATGTGGGAAATACAAAGTAAACTACAATGTGTTACAACACATAACATATGTCATAATGGATATCAGCAGTTACTAAAGACAACGAGATTGGAAAGGGTGTGGAGAAACAGGACCTCTCTATGCTCTGACTAGGAATGCAGACTTTGGAAGACATTACAGATGTCCCACACAGAAGAAATTCCTGTCGTCTGGCCCAGCATTCTGATATCTGGGTATTTATGCAAAATCATTGAAGTGAGGTTCTCAGAGTGACATTGGAACTCCCATGTTCATTGTGGCACTAGTCACAATAGCCAGCACGAGGAAACATCTAGCCTTCCCGCTGAAGGACGAATGGATAAAAACGTGGTGTGTATAGGCAGTGCAATATCAGCCAGCGTTTTGAAAGACGGAAAGTCTGCAGTAGGTGACAACGTATAAGAAGCTTGAGGATATTACGCTGAGTGAAATGAGGCAATTAAAAAAACACAAATACTGCATTATCTCATTTATCTGCATCATCCAAAATATAAAACAGCACAGAAACAGAGTTTGGGATGGTGGTTACCAGGAAATAGGCAAAAGAGACAATCGTGAGCTCCTAATTAGGAAGCATAAAGTCCTAGGTAAGTTGAGTAACAATAAAACCTTCTGGATAGCATTCTATGACACTGTATGTATAGGTAACTGCACTTCATTGTACACTTACAAATTTTTGTATATGTTCTGCTGAAGTGAGTGCATGTACACATAAAATTTAAGATATATTTTATGAGAAGTATTCTTACTACAATAAAATCAATATTAGAATATAGGCTAGGGACATAGCTCAGTGGTAGTTCTTTTTTAGCATGCACAAAGAGCTCCCAGGATTGACCCTTAAACTGATTTTTAAAAATCTCTAATGTTTTACTTGGACTGGTGGGAGTCAATCCCAGCCCCTCCTAAATGCTAGGCGAATGCTCTACCACTGAGCCTATCCCTCACCCCAGACAAATATAGTATATTTTCTTTTAATTAATTAATTAATTAATTTATTATTATTATTTTTGGGGGGGACACCAGGGATCAAACTCAACCTCACACCTGCCAGGCAGGCACTTAAGTTGCTGAGCCAAACTCCCAGCCCTAGTTTTTTGAGATAGGGTTGCACTATGTAGTTCAGGCCGGCCTTGCACTCACGTTGTAGCCCAAGCTGGCCTCGAACTCACAACGCTCCTCCTACCTCAGCCTCCCGAGTGCTGGGATTAAAGGCGTTCACCACCACGCCCAGCTAATGCAGTATATTTTAAAACCAAAGAAAATAATACAAGGTATACTTGATATGAAGAGCTGTCTTCAGCCTGTAATGATAAAGCTTCTATTTCCCAAAATTCTTTCCCTAACTTCCATAAGGAAAGCAGTGTCACCATCATGATCAGAGCTCAGATGCGTTCAGTTGGTGACAACTACTCTTTGCTCTACATGCATCAAATACACATACTTAGGTTTTTAAAACATTTTTATTCCACAAATGACTTCAGATACATTGTTTATGCACAGAAGTAAATAGTCCCTATAGTTCTGTTTTATTAATAATGTTGTGAGTTTACACTTTCACTAATGTAAGTCTATGTAAACAACAACTAAAAGTCACTATTACAATTCTGAAGCTCAGGAAGCCTTATTTTATTATTGCTCTGCTAATTTACCAACAGTCATCCTTGATGATTATTTCATTAAACCAAATTAGGAGCCATCAGGAATTGGCACATGTTTTAGACTCTCATCTCTCTACTTGCTGAGCCAACAGTTAAGAAACTATTCATCACCTTTCTTCCTCTGCCCTGTCTTTTTCTACCCAACAAATCCTTTTCCAAACATAAGCACTTACTCAGACAGCTTTCATTTTCTAAATCTGCCTCTCAGATTGAAACACAAAGTAATTTATTTGGTCTTTTTGAGACAGGAGTTCACTTTACTATAATTCAGGCTGGCCTTGAACTCACTTTGTACCCCAGGCTGGCCTCGAACTCACCGTGATCCTCCTGCCTCAGACTCCTGAGTGCTGGGGTTACAGGCACTCGTCACTACACCTGGCCTTGAAATACAAAATACTTACTTTATTCCTTACCTCTACATGATGCTGACCTCACTGTGAGGATCAGGACTGCCAGTATGCAGGGGAAGCAGGGAGTTGGACCTGAGATAAAGGTTTGTGAGTCTATGCCCATTCTCCTCCTCTGAACTGTGATTATCATTTCACCTGTACTAGCAATGACAGTCGAGGCTTGGGAACATAATGATATATCTGAAGAACTTTCTTGCAGTTGTTAATTACCAAAGACAGTTACAACTTTGTTGTGAGTATCCCCAAAGAGACCATAGAGAAGTATGGAAGGTGCTCTCACATTTTCATGACCCCTTGTAGGCTGGAGGTTCAGGAAATGTGGTGGTCTCTGTGTGAAGAACTGACAGAGAGGCACATGTGTCTACCTAGGTTCCCTGAATTTCTCTGAGATATTCTTTTGAAAACCAAGTTCATTCTTTATGTTCAAACTCATAAACTGCATCATTATTTTAAGTACTCAGCAGTGAAAGAAATGAGAGGAAGGAATTACAAAGGTTTAATAGTGTAAAACTAAATGCACATCAACTGGGAAATGATGATTTGGAAATTTTTAAGGGAAATTCAGTTTACTAGGTTAATATTGGCACTAAGAGAAAGTCTCAGTAGTAATGAGAGAGAAAAATCATACATACGCATCCAATGATGGAGATGGCTGAAGAAAAAAGTGACAACTTTCCACCAGAGTGGTCATCCCATCCACTCGATTATTAAAGTCCTCTTCTGCTGAGGCTACTTTCAGTCAACATATGAATTCACAAATACAGCAACAGAATCTGTTGGCTGAACAGATAGATTTTACTATTCTTTTGACAAGAGATAAACAAAGTCACTTTCTCAATTATCTACCATTGGGTAATTATCAGGGTATTGTACATATATTTTGCTGAATTTTCAGTAATAATCATTTGCTAGATACATAATTAATGAAAAAATTTAAGGTACTAAAGTCAAAGTCAAACTGTTTTTGCAAACAAGTCCAAAGTCTAACCACACCCCACTATCACTACTCTTATTCATCAGGTCTTTGAAACATTAGCCAGAGTAATCAAGCAAGAAAAAGAAATAAAAGGGATATGTATAGGAATGGGCAAAATCAAAGCATTATTTTCTGCAAATGGCATGATCCCCTACTTACAAGACCTGAAAGTTTCCACCAAAAGACTTCTAGAATGAATAGCCAAATGAAGCAATATTACAGGATATAAAACAAACCACCACAAATCTATAGCATTCCTACACACTAATCACAAACTCATCATCTGGGTTGGAAGTTGTTTTCTTTCAGGACTTGAAATACTTCACTCCAAGTTTTTCTTGACCTGATGGTTTGTGTTGAGAAGTCTGTTGTGATTCTGATGGGTTTTCCTTTGTAGGTGGTCTGTTTCTTTGCTCTAACAGTAATATTTTGTTTTTGTGTTGAATTTCTGGGATCCTGATTATTGTATGTCTGGGTGTAGATTTATTTTGGTTATGGCTAGCTGGAGTTCTATATGCTTCACTTATTTGAAAGTCACTTCCTTTTCCCAGGCTTGGGAAGTTTTCTGATATCATTTCTGTAAACAGACTTTTAATGTCATTTGTATTGACACCTACTTTTTCACTCACACCTTTTATTCTTAAGCTATGTTTCTTTGGGTTATCTTGCAGCTGTTGAATTGTTACTTCCAGGTTCCTTGTTATTTTTAAGAGAGCTTTCCTTTCACTTGCAGAAGCTGCAAACCTGTCTTCAAGGTTTGAAAGTCTATCTTCAGTTTCTTTAAAGTGGTTTTGCTAGCTTTCAATGGAGTTTTTGATTTCCTGGTTATCTCTTTGAATCTGTTTCATGTATTCGAAATCTTTTTTGTATTGTTCATTCAAGATTTCCCTCATTTTCCTATGCTTCGTTTTTTTCATCTATGTCTTCTTTAGAGATGCCTAGCAATTCTTTTATTATGTTTTTCACTTTTTCTTTTACCTGAGTTAGTATTTCTGTTCTAATTTCTTTTATAGCCTCACAAAGTTGTTTATTTCAGTTGCCATCACCTCAGAAACTTAGTTGTGTGACTCCCAATCTCTTCTGTGTTTGCATCTCCTGGACTTGTTCTGCTTGGATTGGACTGGCTTTTGCTTTTTCATCTTGACATACTCCTGGGTTCTTCTGGACAAATGGGTACTGGGGTCCCAGGCACTTCCCGCATTGGCTACAATTTCTCTGAAGTGAGACTCTTTGGTTCTACTATCCAGTGCTGATTATGGATATCTGATGGTGGCCATTGGGTGTGCTGGTGCAGGGCTGTCTGCTGCTTTTCCCAGCATGTGTTGGCTCCCTGATGGCTGATGGAGTGCGTGTGGGGTCGGGGCTGACCACCACCTGCAGACCTGGGCTGGTCACAAGCCAGATCCTCCACTACCAACCCTGGAGTGTGTGTGGGGCCGCTACCTCCAGATCAAGCAAGCTACCCGCAGGGACTCTCCAAGATGGCCCCTAGAATGCGCATGGGGGCAGGGCTCAGTCCAAGCAATTTCTACAGATCTGCGCCCAGCTAGGAACTGCTGGAGGAAGCCAAGAGCAGTTCTGGTTCTGGGTTTATCCAGCCCAACTCCAAAATTGTTCCCAGTCAATTGCTCTCTCCCGCAGGAAGATGGAGTCCTCTGCACTGACTGTCAGCCAGTTCAGTCTTCCAGGTCTGCTCCCCCTGTCCACTGCCACTCTCCTCCAGTGCTGCCTCTCTCAGCACAGGCCTCCAGGGTCACTAGCTGCCAGGTCACCTTGATCGTGTGTCCCCAGGTTCCAGCAGCTCCTCTTGCACACAGTGGGTCCAGCTCCAGTCAAAGGTGATGTCAGCTACTGCCTTCTTCTTCATTTAAGTTTTTCTTTTTACTC